>JH152712.1:295311-310760 GCA_000226015.1 Mnemiopsis leidyi | reverse complement strand
TCAGACCCAAATGGCTGGTCGCATCAGTTCAAAAACTTTAGTATATCATCTGAGAGGCACAACAAACATTTTCTGAAAGTTTCATCAAAAAATATAGACCAGAAGTAAAGTTATGAGATATTTCTTTTCCATGTTAGGATGCACCCAAATTAAAAAACCACCCTGTAGAAGGATGTGTAACTGAATCTCTTGAATCGAATTTGCTATCTTTATGGAAAAATGAATAAATTTTTTGGTGTGCCAGAAATCAGAATTGGTTAATAATTGTGAACTTTTCTCGATGCTTTTATTATTTTCGATAAATTCGCCTACAATATTCATTTATTCGATATCAATTATTTTCTTGCTTGTCTTATAGGCGACTAAAATACAGAAGCAGGAATAAAAATGCCAGGCTCCAGACTTTTGTAAAACTTCCTTTAAATAAACTTTCATGTAAACTCTCATGTATTAGAATACTATGTTGTCATTTCTGACCCCGAGTAAAATTTTGTTTAAACAATTTGTCAAAGATCGGGACACTATAAACGGCCATTTAACCGTACAGAAGTTGGGCCATTTAAAGTCTATAACTGCTGGTTGTTGGAGTTTGGTGTTATGCTTTGTATTTGGTCGAATGTAAAACGTAAACCTAATCATCGCCTCAACGTTACTTTGCAATATGGCGTTCTGTCTTTAGAGTATTTGTGATGGCAAACAAATCTACTGCAAGATTAAGTTAGAAACGCAACAAACATGACAGACCCATATTATAAACACCTTTAAAGCAGAGGAAACACGGTTTTACTGAAAACGACCCTTAATTAGGCAATTTTCGCGTTTAACGTGAAATTGTAGTTGAGACTTTGAGACTGACAGAAGATCTCCTGAGATTGAACGTCACCAAATGTTTCACAATATAAACTTGCTAACACATGCAAACCTGCTAGCCGACCGAGGGCTAAGGAAAAGTTTTATCAAAGTATCAAGGAGCGCAGATCTTTAATACTATCAAAGTAGAAACATCAGATTTGTCACAAAACACCTGATATGTACACTTTAAAGTGAAATTGAGAGGAGCTCAGCTGGTAACATGTAACGACGCAGACTACTCCATTAAATCTCCAACCCAACTAGATTTAAGTTGCTCCTACACAGAGCCGTTGCAGTAGTGAAGCAGTGAAACACTAATGATCCCACAATTCTACTGGAGCAGGTGAATATAAGAACTAAACGAGTAAACGGGCATGTGATCGCGTGGGCCTGAATGCTGGAGTCTGGTTTGGAGGGATGGAGATTGTATTCAAATTACCAACTTTATAGGTAATCTCAAAAATTATAGATCTCGTGCTGGACCATTAAAACACAGCTGTACAAATTGTCCCCTTACGTTTTTGCATACAATACAGTATTTTAGCCATTTAACGTAAATGATATATTATAAAAACTATAAACTGATAAAATTGCAGTATGTGCCGCAAATAGTACGTGAACATCAGGACGAAAAACATAGTGTTTACCGTTTAGTGTTTACCTAGCATGTAAAACTAAAGCTAGGAGCAAGAATGCGACCGCTTCTTTAACTCTTTTATAGCCACTTTATTTACACTTGTAACGTTTATACTACTATTTAATACCTTTGTGCTAGAACCGCTAATTGAAAATCAAAATGCTAAAAAGTTTGTAATTCGGCTGATCTACCCTACCCTACCCCTATTATGATCACTTCTTGCTATCTTGGAAAAATAAATACTTGACTCATACGGTGATCTACTTGCTCTCAACTCTTCTCTTAAATTTGTTGTTTACTGTTTTGTACTTGACGTTAACTTATTTAAAAACACCATAAAACATTTCCAAACATTGTTATAAGTACGTAAGTACCAAAATAGCAAATTTGATGTTCCTCTGTACTGTGGTTAAAATTGCGGCTGTAATTGTTATAAGATTGTAGTCCAAGATCGTAGTGGTTGTGTACAGTATTCCATCATCAGTTAAACTACTGAGGATCTTTGTAGCAGATTACGAGAGTTTATTATGTGTACATAGTACAATACACGTTATATTGTTAAAACTAGTAGAGTAGCCCGTCCTACGGGTGGTTTACCTAATAAGCTAATATGTTTCGTTAACTTATTTTATGTAATATAAGATATCCAAAAAGTCCTTGAATACTTGTTGCGATGCTGATTTAGTGATTTAAAAAAGTCCACCTTATGTAAAGCAAATAACCAGACTTTAAGGCTTCAGTAGATAAGCATGGCACTTAATCATCAAAAATGCATCTTATCGAAAAAAAAATCGTCTTATCTTGGCATACTCGACACCACTTCAAAAAGCAGTAAGGTAGAGTGACCTTTGCGATGCTTCTATTAACACTTGACGGACATTACGTCAAAACAAAAGTTCTGATACATACAACAAGCTACGAAAGACCTGAATGAAGAGGGAGTTTTGGTCGGCTGCAGCTAGGTCGCTTTGTTTTAAGTTCCGGGTGCGAGGCACAGGCGACCACATAATGTACAGTTTACCAGTTACTTCACTGAAAAACGTCTTCTTATTAGCAAGCTAATACATAATAATGTGTTACGTCCACATGTTAGGAGGTTATTATGTGGTATGTGGCGGGTGTGATCGTTCTGGAAAGGTTAAATCGTTTTTATGTGTAAAAGAATTATTCAGCCTTAATTTGAAACTAATCAACTCACTTGAATTCGTTTTGTAAAAAGAAGCGTTCTACTTATCACTTATTACGAAATTGCATGATTAATCATATATCCATCAGAACAGCTTAGGCTGTTGACACCTACAGTGCTTGTATCTTGGTTTCTAAAAATAACACAAATTTAATCATTTCAGTTGCAAGATCAGTTAGGAGATATGAGAAAGCAGCAAACTATGATTGAAAAAAGCTATGAAAAACGACTCACAGAACTTAGACTACAACATGCCCGTAAGTCGGAAGTTTAGGAATATTTTTACAGCTACATGGTGTTGAAATAAAAACTGAGTTTAGGGCGATCCTGTAATTATTTCAATGTTTGTAACTCCTTTCATTGTATTTGGCTGAAATGTGTTGTAATAGTTGGATATGTTTAAACTGCTCTCCTAGCCCGAGTTTCCAGTGCACAGTGCAACTGAAAAACATCGACCGCTGCACAAAACAACTTCCATATCATGCAGAGTCCTTGTTATACACGACAAAAAGATTCAAGTTGTTTAGTTTTGTAGTACCCCCTTCATAACAATCGGCGGACTGATATTCTGTTCAACAGCTACACTCTTTATTACTAAATTTGGCGGCTTGTATCATTGTTTTACTTAATATGTATACCATCAATCGGTGGCAACCGGGCAAATGTTAAATAGTAGAAACATTTAAAGAAGAGGATCTTAGGAATTTTTTTATTACAACCATAAATTTATTGTTGAAATAAAGAACCGAATCGGACAGAAAGTGCAAGCATTTTTTACAAGTGCCTAAGTTACTGCGCATGGCCATCAACCACTATATCTGCGGCACGTTTCAATGCAAATAATGTAATTGATCATGGTTTCAGAAAATTTATAAAAAAGCGCTTATCAGCAATAGCTTGTAGAATTGTAGTCTCCGAAATCAGGGAACCTGTTGGCGGCCCGTTATCATCAAATATGCAGGAATGTAGGGGACTTAACAAAGGACTCAAGTGCAGAAGTGTGGAGCCCGTTCTTGCCGCACCTGAAAGCTAGTAAAGTAGGTTTCAAGTTATACTGTTTTAGCTTTAAAGCGAATCACGAAACTTTTTGCTAAATCAAAATTTAGGCGTAAATTAGATTTCAGCTAAAAAGTGCGGCTTCCCCTTTGCGATTTATCTCCCGACCTACCATTAACTATGTCTCCCACATTTATAGGACCACGAGGCGCCCTGATATTTCTCGATCATTAGCCACTGTAGTCAGTTGACTTTTCGTCTTTATTTAGCAATATAATGTTACATTGAAATGTCAGACTTGTGAATACAACTCCAAACAAGTTGTCCCTCTGAACATACACGCTGTAATCGAATTGAGCAAGTTTGCTCATCCATGTGTCCTCCCGAGCAGCTGGGAACTCAATAATGTGCCCATAAAATCGAGTTTCCTGCCAATTTTGTGATTCATCATCAGCTAACTTTGTTACACGGCCTATCGGGTGCTTTCCTGCCGTGAAATTAGCCTCCTAACTGGGTTTCGTGTGTCTGAACATGCCAAATAGATAAACACACGTCACACCGATGGTCTATTGTGGATTCTTCTCTTGTCTGTACTGTTTCTCAAGATATGTTCCCGACTAACGACTCAGCTGGTATGTGGATTAAACCAAGCTTACTCAGTAAGCTTTACTGATGCCAGAACTATGTGCTTTGTCACACGCGGAGCTCTACCGATACTTAGTATTTTATGAGTTGAGGTTTCATGCATTAGCAAGTATGTTGGATGAAAGATGTGTGTGTATTTTTGCTTTATACAAGTTAACCTTGTACAAGTTAACCTTGACTGACAACTCTAACACAAGTAATTCGCCTAGAGGGGTGTGGGTGGAAGTAGCCCTTGTCCAAACACGCATATAAGAATGTATTACATGGTGCTACCGCCACTATTTAAAAGTATAATTGAATTATCAAGCATATTCTTTGTCGACGTAGCATCCTGCCTCCATTGTCTCGTGTGCAGATCTTTTGTTTTGAATCCTGCAAACTGCAAACTTGGATTCTTGTTAGATTCTTGTTAGACGGACAATTCCATGAGGACGGTCGGCCAGTAATGCGCCAAAATCATTTTATTAAGTTTGTCGCGCGCACGAACGTTTATTTTTCCGCGCGCAGTACACGCGCATTCGATCTTGCAATTTGGATCAGTGTAAGCAATAAGGTGCCGGTTTGTAAGATTAAGAACTCGTGACAGATTTGTAAAGTTCATTCCTCGGAGGTAGCTGTAAGTAAGAAACTAACCGTCAATGAGCAATCCTTAAGGCTTAATTGACAACACTCCTCTGAAATCTTAACTAACGAATACAACGGGTGAACAGTTAGCCGTAGTAAAATGTAAATTTAGCTAAACTTGGTAAAACGTTTCAGGGACGAACGACTCATTAAGTAAGACACATTTCTCCCAAGAGCAGTTGCTAGGCAACACTGTGCTGCAACTCCAAGAGGAAAACATTCAACTTCGGGAACAATTAGCTATCGTAAACAACCGAGATATGCTTATATCTAGTGATGACGTGAGTAATTCGTCCTAAGAAAAGTTTATCTTATCGTACGTTCTATACTCTATGATAGTATATATTCAAAATGATTCGCAAAGGCCTCTCCTGACAAGGTCGCTGAAACGATCAACTTGTTTTGTTGCTTTTCATGCAATTACAACTAATCGTCAGTTCTTTTCAGAGCGACAATTTCAATCAGTCTGGATTCTGCTGTGCTCCAGGAGTAAGGAAAAAGAAAAAGAAGAAAAGAAAAAGGGGAAATCAGACGACATCCCTAACCCATACGGACTTCATACCAGTGAGAAGCAGGCTGCTTTCTGGAACAGTACCCCACCTACTGGGTCCGAGATATGATTGGAATTTGTTTCGTGTACAACCATTTGAAAATATAACGACTAGCTGCCGGTGGCTACTTAAACAGAGACGATTTAGACTGATAGGTTTGGTGTAGAAAATGGACAGAACTGCGTGACAGAGCATGGGACTTTAATACCCTATAACCTATTTGTATGATATTTTGGTTGCTTGAATGTCTTATTTGGTAACTAAATACAGTCTGAACCTACACGTGTGCATACTGCATATTTTAATATGTTAATGTTAATACCATTGTTATTGCTGTCATTTTTGTGCCATCAACTGTTTGTGATGTTGTATCTAGGCAAACAATTAACGTTTTACAAAACTTTAATTTGACCCTTTTGAATTACAGATTATCTCCGGTAGACTGACAGTCTAAGACTGTGCTGATATATTTTACTTAGCCAGCATAACCGTTGGGTTCCCATTGTGCGTCCCCCTATGGGCGATCTATCTAATTCGAGCCTTGATCTTACGTACGGGCTATTCTAGTTTAGTCACTGAACATTGAACACTCATTCACAAGGGTACAGCGGTCCTGAATGGTGATTATCACTGCAGATTTGTAAAAGTTTTAATTAACCGTTAAATATATATAGAATTACAGATTTGACTATCATCGCTATCAAATGCATATATGCATATGTATATGGATGCATATATATATATGGATTACATTTATTCTTTTAAAACGTTTTATCACTCAAAGTATATAGCTTTACCGGAGATGACGGTGATGTTGTTAATTCGCCTTTTACCTACAAGTAGAGAACTTTTTTGATTTATCCAACTGCAAGTTGTTATATTCTCAGATGAGTCAGCAACAAGCGCTGTGAACAGAATTCAAAATTATTTCTGACCATTTTAAAGACATTATTGGAGGCTGTTTCATGACATGCATGTCCGATACGTGGTATAGCACCGAGGAAAACAAACGATCATATTGTTTTAGAAGAAATGTTTGTATATATACACTTTAGATCAATCTTAATTTAGTGAGTGACAAAAATTCCTGCGTTTTCTTGGTTGAGCATAAACTCGTTAAAACCTTAACTTTACAAAAGGTTTAGCCGGGAAAGCGGACCAACTGATCCTTACACAATTTCCAATCGTCATTGCTTACATGCACCAAAGGGTCCACCTTCATTTCCTAGTGATGATGGGACTGAGTTGAATGAACTTGAGAACAAAATCATACTGGAGAGGATCAGGTAAGCTTAGTCAACATCCATGATGTTACAAACCCTCTGGGGCATTACTGCACCCAGTCCCCAAGCTTACAGTAATAATTTAACAAGGAACAAACAAACAAACACCAAATGGAATTGAGGCACACTTGCTCAGAAAGGGACTGAATACTGGTTCTACTTAGGTCTGTCAAATATATGATGCCTTTTCGAACTCTACTTCGAACTCTACTCCGTTAAAACCTTAATAATAGACATTGGCTTATTCGAACGTTGTCAAATAGATTTATAATTTTACAGCTTTCGCATCTTCCCGACATTTTATTCTCTATTCGCTTTGCCTGGGGACCTCAGGCTCGGCTAATTGTTGGGAGGGAAACGTAGAGAGATCCGCGCAACGCCCGGTAATATACGCTCCGAATGAAGGTCGGACAAAGTCAGACAAAAATAGATTCATTGTATCAATTAATTGGATTAAAGTTGCCTGGGGACCTCAGTCCGGTAAGATTAAAGAAGATGCAGTATGAGTAACGACTGAAAAAAATTGCGCCCGCTTTAGCTTTGCTTGGTCATGGTGATCTCAGATAGCTCTATACTAACCAAAGCCCTTTTGCGCGCGCCACCTTTCCAGCCACCTCATGCCTCAGGTGGCACGCGCAAAAGGGAAAAGCTGTGTGTAGTCAGGTATTGTGTGTAGTCAGGTGTCGTACAATGTTGAATGTACCAACACTCAAAATATTTCGAAAGTTCGATTTACTGATTTACTAAATTTGCAAACATGAATTGCATAAATGGTATTTGCCTCTTTGTAAGTTAAAACTAATCAAGGCTTGAAAATTGTGGCAATTGGTAGTTGGACAGCTATTTTATTATGCGCTACGGTTGTTCTGCAAACTTGTACAAGTCATCCAAATGAAAAGTTAAGCTCTTATAATTTGAATTTGTATGATGCAATTTGAAAAATTATACTGTACATTTACAAAACTACATAATATAATATATAACAGAAACTTATCGATTGCGGAGCAGATCACCCAAAGTATCATTTTCATGTTCTCGAAAAATTCAAAAGATATAAAATCTAAACTGATATCGTGTATTTACTTTGTAAATAATGACGTCTTCTATTATTATCAATACAAAAATATGATATAATGGCTGTTTCAATGAATAAAAATAATCCGTCAAAAGTTATATTTTCTATATTCTTAATCCCTATAGTATAAGTCGTGATCAATTAAGTAATTGGCATCTCAACACTCCATATTGCGCACACGCCACACACTCCATACTGTTATTGCGCCAACACTTCATCTCATAATCATCTTCCAGTTCGAGCAAGCTCGACATCTTCCCTTTCGAACCACAGAATATCGTCTTTCTCCAGTTGTCAAGGAACTAATCCGGCAAAAACACTAAACTTAAGTACATACAAATTTCAGTTAATTTACACTATCCCCGAGCTTTAAGAAAGGGGCTTCCCCTACCGGGTGTTTTACTTTTACTGGGAGTCCTGTTTGGAGTGATCCTGTTTGCTCTGTTTTCCGATTGAGAGTTTCTGTTGGTTCTGTTGTCCAGCTCCGTTTGCAGGATGGTAGCTTTCTGTTCTAGTATGGTGCTCTGTATTTTCAGGGCTGCGATCGTTTCTTCCAACTCTTCTCTGACGCTTAGCGGCATCACACCTGTAATACGGTCAGTAGTAAAGGGATTTCTTGGTAAGTTTATTCAGAAATAGGACTGCTAACACACATCTTGTACGTAATCCGAAAACAAGATGTACTTAACTAAGTTAGCAGTCCTATCTCTGATTTAACTTACCTGGGTTATAATACCTACTACGTTATCTCATCTTGACAAGAATTAACTGCATGAATCGTATTAAAACGGCGGTGAAAAGATCATGAATAACTTAGAAATTTGGCATTGATTAGTTTTAAGAGCTCAACATCAAAGGACCATGCATCTGACTCCAAGTGCAGCATATCAAACCTCGCATTTTCTCTTCGTAAATCAGTTTGGTTCGCGTGATTTTCTCCTCCATCTCTAACTCTAGCATTTTGCACCTTTTCTCTTGGTGTCTGATCATACTTCGCTGAGTGTCAACCTCTTGTTCTAGTGCCTGTTGGAAAATGTTAATCTTTATCAACCTCCTGTTCTAGTGCCTGTTGGAAAATGTTAATGTTTATCAACCTCTTGTTCTAGTGCCTGTTGGAAAATGTTAATGTTTATCAACCTCTTGTTCTAGTGCCTGTCGGAAAATGTTAATGTTTATCAACCTAGTGCGGAGTATTTGTTGCAAGAATGGCAACTTATTTTTAGCTATAACTGAACAGCTCAACTAACCGTGAACAACATAGGACGTTTTAATCGCACCAATTGTGCGCCGGCATATAACAAGTGTGCCTAAATTGGGCAATGGGTCCTGTCATCGCGCATTGGGTCTTGTAAAACGTCCTATGTTGTTCACAGTTACTTAAAATATAACGAAAAGCTGATGTTACCGTACTGCGAGGTGTTGATGAAAACGTTTAAAAAACATGACAAATATTTAAACAGAAATTCTTCCCACCTTTACTATGTTCCTCTGTCGCTGTTCTTCGTCCACCTTAGCCAGCTCGATCTCCTGGTGTAACTTCTTGATGCTCCGCTCGTACATGATAGCTTGTCTTTTCGTCTCTTCCTGCGCTGCGGTGGCTGATGCTTGAGCTTTATCCAGCACCTGAAGAGCATAAGAGATCATATCCAAGCATTAAATCCACCCTTAGAAGTAGGCTGGCTTAGTAGTTAGTGATTGCGGGCATTTTGGAAAATCTGGCCCATTCATAAATGCGCAGATATGCGAATAATTTGGTGCGAAGAAATCAGTTAAAAACAGTTTTAATATCGAGTACTACCATAACTCTGAGTCAAAGCAAACCAACCTCAGAGTTCTTCTGGAACCGCTCATTAAATTCTTCCTCAATAATTTTGATCCTAGAGTTGGTTTTTTTCGTCAAAGTTTCCAACTCCCGAGAATGTTTCTTGTTCAGCTCCTCCAGCTCGGCTCTGTGCGAGACGGCCAACTTTTCTCCGTCTATCTGGTTCTGCTTCCTCTCTTTTTCCCTCAGCTCTGCCGCCTCGCTGACCGTTCTCTTGTGGCTCTTACGGGAGTCCGCCAATTCCACCGTCAGGCTTGCTACTTTTGTCTTCAACTCTTCCGATTTCTGCAGACAAGATTGAACTTCTTACTGGGGTAACTTTTTGGCGCACGAAGAATGGAATTAAAAGTAAGGAGGATTCGGAGATGGTAAAACTGAAGAGTGCATTGATAAAAAGATAAATTGAAGAAGATGATATATCATGCTAACCTCTATCTCTGTGGTTAACCGTTGTTTATGTTTTCTCTCCAGCTCAGCAACTTCAGCTGTCTGCTCATCTTCTAATCGTTTCTAAGAATTTGTTGGCATGTTACTAAAAATAGCTTATCCGACCGATCAGAGCATAATTCGCTGCAGCTCAGCGTCATATATTTCTCACGAAGAATGCTATGCCCCTAATACTTAAATTCCTTCAGGAATGTTCATTGTTCCTTAACCCTATTTATGATTGTAAAATTAAAATTGATCGAGTTTTTATTCTGTACGCCACTATTGGTTGAAGTGCCCAAAACAGGGTGTATTCTCCAGTAAGTAGGAAGAAGTGGCCGGCTCATTGTAAACAATACTGCAGTGAAGGAACCCTGAATAACCATGATGGTGCAGTAAATCCAGCTGAATGTACGTAAAAATGGATGGCCTGTAAAATAAATATAACAATCTGCCAAGTGCCAATAGTCGATATATTTCATGAAAATAACCTTAACAATTCGGAATTCCTAAAAGGCATATCGTGTCGTGGGCCCTGTCCAACGCCCAGGTTATGCAATTCGTTGCCGATTTGCCAATAAACAAGATGCAGCTTAGAATTGGGACCATGATATTAGCCGATATGCATGTATGTACAAACACTCGAAACTAATTAAGAAAATATCCAGAAGACATAGTTTCAGTTTATAAGACATTCAAGATAAATCACAATCGACCAACCAGAAGTAACTAAACTACATTAGGATGTTACACACACACATTTCCTATAACTAAAAGTATGTAAGGGACTTTGGTCACGTAAACAGATACTTATGTTATTTGAACTTTTTTCCTAAACAAATTTAATAACGACTGTCCATGTCCAAATCCTTGATCGCGTCTGTCTCACTTCCGTAATCAGTTCTCTGTGTTTGATGCGCTCTACCGCGCTTCGTTAGATATGTCAGCGAAAGTCACTGAGTGGTTAAGCATTTGCAAAAACAATCTTTGACCGGTCTGTTTCCTATTGAATCGTCCCGAATCTCGTTGCTTCGAAGGTTAGCTTCTTGTCAAATTCCTCAAAAATCAGACTGTACGACGAGATCGGATACCTTCATCAGCCGCAGTACTCACAACCATCAATATCTGGTTGGAAAGTCCATTATCTGCTACTGATGATACTTACTGAGACTAAATGTGTTTCATAAATACTCCAACACTGTAACTTGTAAGAATACACTATCTGATAGAGGGGGTATGTAATTCTGTAGTCCCCTACTATCAAATGTACTTTACAAGCTAATTAATCAATTTGATAAATATAGCTCCAAGTTTAATTGATCACGGTACGTATCACTATCAGTCAAGAGTTCCCACAGTTCACACAATTTAATTTGCAAGAGTGCCGATCTTTATAGATTTAGCGGGAAGATTAAAACAGGATGAGAACTTGGATAGAATAAAAGCTACACATTCGACAATGCTCTTGCAGTTACCCTCTATTCCGACTTTAAGTGTAATGAGTGAGAAATATATATTCGATAAACATCGAAATTTTTGTTTTGGATATGTTGCATGCACGATATGACATTGCAATAATTCCTCTGATAGTCTCGAGTCGTTTACTTAAGCAATTTGTCAAATTTGGACAAATTCGTTGGTGATAAAGCCTTCCGACTATTAAATATGACACCGCTAAACACTGAATATTTACATTTTGTCCCTCTTATCCGCCTGATGGCACTTTAAAAACAAAAAAGTCTGCAATGCATGTTCACGTGGAATAATAGTGGAATATGTGTGGTAACCAACTTCCAGTGAAATTATTGCCTCGAAATAAACAAAAGCATGTATCCTGATCACATGATATTAGTCACATGGTATCGATCACGCAGAGCTAGAATTTTCGACCAATGATAAAAGGGTAGGTTTGGGTGCTGCGTTGCAGCGTTGTGCCAGACAAGGTTCAGACACTGTTAGACCGACCTTCCGGCCACATTTCCTCCTATATCAGTAGGGAACTCCTATATCAGTGGGGAACTTTCTAACTCGTCTCACGTACTACTCGGTTGGTGTGTCACATACATCGTCGTATCACATACTTTTTGGTTCAGACGAGCTATATCTTTTTGGTTTTGATTAGCTATATCTTGAATTGAGAGATTTAGCATCTTGTGCGGTTCATCTTAAAGTTGATCAAAATTTTAAGTCAAGAGCGGGAGACTAAGAGACTTAAATTACTTCACAAGGCCATCGACCTTCGAAAACATATCGGATTGCAATTGCAATAAAATTTCTCAGGCACTTGAATTATCATTTGAAACCAAATTTATCCATTAAGTCATTAGTTACAATATTACTTTGAGTAAATATGAAACCGTTAAATTTTGTATGAAATACAGTATCACAGTGATAGTATACTTTATAAAAAATTTAACGGCGAACTTTTAGCTATATTTCTTCTGCATTTGGTTTAGCCTAACAGCGGGGGCTCGAAGTTCAGGATGTAAAAGTACTTATCGGCCGGGGCCCTTTTTTGATCGGATTTTATCTAAGCCGCCTTAGTTATCGTTATAAAAAAATTTGGTCAAACTCAAAATCTAATCAGGCTTCAATTGGGCGGCAAGTATTTGGTCTGCCCGAATACAAGTATTTGGTCTGCCCGAATAGTAAAACATTAGAGCTATGGCCTTCGTTCCTTCTTGACTTAGTTCCTATTTGACAAAGGAGAAAAATAATTTGAGGAAGGGTCACAAGTTTTGTGAAAGCGATTGATCATTGAATAGTTAGGTACGGCCTATTAATATCGAGCAACGCCATCACGTGATATAAACGATTTGTAACGCCTCATCAAAAATAGAGACCTCTATAATTTTTTGATCATAATTATTTCAACTTACATTTGACTGATGAAATAACACCTTTAAAGTTACGCTAAGGAGGAGAACGCTGCGGCGAAAATTTACAAAAAGGGTGGACGCTACGGCGAAGCCGCTAGATCTTAACAATCTCACGGTCACATTGGTATTACTTCACTGTTACCTTAGACGCTATGGCGGAGACGCGACGGAGTCACTGTCCTTGGTGTTTATTGTGTCCTGGTGCTGTGATTTGTGAAAAGCAATTATGCTTCCCCGTTACACTAAAAGGTTTTAAGAGAAAATTTTCCAGTAGAAATTAACGGAAACTTGCATAAAGCATACAGCTTCTTAATTCTTATTGCTTGGTAGTCTAAATTCTAACTGTAGAAGTATTAATTTAATACCTTCAGGCTTCAACTAACTAACCGGATCTTATCGCAATTCATAATTTTTCAACTTCCGAATTTTGACATTTCCAAGAATTTCGTTGATTATTTAATCCTTTCATTCTGAAGATTTTGTGCCTACACTATAACCGATAACGGGGAAACAAAATTTGGTGTGAATGATAGCTTTTCTTACTATTACTCAAGGACTCCGCCGTATCTCCGCTATAGTGTTTATGCTAATGAGTGTCTGGTGGCTCTGCCGTAGCGTCCGCCCCTTCCGACGCCTTTGTGTCCTCCGCCGCAGCGTCCTCCGTTGAACTTGAAGCGTCCAATACCCCACTGTCACGCTACTATTTTATTCTGTGTGTTGTCACTACGCACACGAAAGTTTCATCGAGAGCTCGTAATCGAAATTCTAATGACGAGTTTAATTTTAACGTTTTCACTTTTAGCTTAGTTTTTCTGGTTCATTCGTTACTGCATACTTTGTTATAATAAGTTTAAAATTAATTACCGGGCGATGCGCGGCTCTCTCTACGTTTCTCTCCGATCGGAGGGAAACAATTAGCCTGAGCAACAATTAGCCTGAGGTCCCCAGGCAAAAAATTAAATTTAAATGCAGTGATTACTTGACTTTATAATGGCGTAGCCCAACCCCTCACAACAGTAAACTCTCTATTCCCAAAAAGTGAAGCGTTTGGTATTAAATTTTTCCATCTCTCATGCTTTTTTGCCGAAGGCAAAAAAGCAAAGTAGATGGTTTTGTAGGCTTACAACCTACCGTCATCGCTTCGCGCGCGTCACACCTGCTCGTCACACGCGCGTCACACCTGCTCCTTCAAAGAATCGTGGACGCGCATCGCCCGTTAATAGATGGTTTAAAGTGGTCGGATTTTGGTGGTGGTAGGTGGGTAGGTAGGTAGATGGCGGTGTCCAGTGTCCGGTGTCCGGTGTCCCACCTAGCTCAATTTAATACATAGTGCGCGCCACCGTTACCATGTCGACGATGCAAATTTTGTAATTTGCCTCCGCAAAGTTATTCTACGCTACTAATACTATATTTTAGAGAGTTTATTATCATTGCGCGGCGTACGTATCGCGTACGTATCGCTGTCAGAGTATTACTCCGAAGTATTCTGTCAATTTGATATACAATGGGAATGCTTATCTGGCTTATTAATGGCGTTGAGTTTAAGGGCAAAAATTTATTTTGCGATATCACGGTAATAGATTACGTGATGCACGAAATCGCGAATTCCACAGCGTAATACCTTTTCACACATACTCATACTCATAGCAGTTGGCCGATTGAACCAGATATAGCTATCGAAATCATAAGACTTTATGAACCACATACCTCATGAATCGCCCTCGGCTGCACCTGATTTCATTTCAAGTATAAATTAAAATTAAATTTGACTTGATTTCAAAGTTATCGTGTATTGGCCAACATCAAACATCCTAGCGTTCGAATGTTCGAAAAAAAAACAATATAAGCAGCGAGAGTCGGGTATCAGTCACCGCAAGCTAAGTTTATTTCAAGTTAAAGACACTGGAACTTCCAGCCAAACTTAAGCGAAAAATAGACGTTATAGTAAAAACATTTTAACTGCACCGTGTTGTTTTTAAAAGCCAAAATTTCACGTGGCGAGTTTTAAGTTTTCTCAATCAAAAACCAGTACATATCTACAGCCGCCGGTATCTCCTTCTAGCATTAGCAGAACCTTCTTTGACTTTAGAATTGGAGAGATGGAAATCTAGCGTCCGCCTGAGACCTAACTAAGCGGGCGCAATTCTTGTTTATTTCCACCCAGCCGGCCGCGAAGCGGCCTTAAAAAGGCATAAGGTGGTTAGGAATCGAGAGATTTGGTAGTATAGTGGGGTTAGCAGGATGGTGGTCCGTCGTGGTCGTCGTGGTCGTCGTATCCCGCTCCTTTATCAAAACAGCGATTGTGCAGGGTTAGAAATTGTTTTTAATTCAATGCGCCGCGCATCACTGTAGACTGATTAAATTTAATGAATGAGATCGTGAGTGTGGGATTTGATTAATGATTGGTTTTGCAAATTGGGACATGGCAATCAAAGTGTTTGTCTGTATGATGTAACTGACAATAAATTACCAA
>JH152712.1:268598-288178 GCA_000226015.1 Mnemiopsis leidyi | reverse complement strand
TAGTGTCTGTGTGTGTCTCTGTGTGTGTGTGTGTGTCTGTGTGTGTGTGTGTCTGTGTGTGTCTGTGTGTCTGTGTGTGTGTGTCTGTGTGTCTGTCTGTGTGTATGTGTGTCTGTCTGTGTGTCTGTCTGTGTGTGTCTGTCTGTGTGTCTGTGTGTATGTCTGTGTGTGTCTGTGTGTGTGTGTCTGTGTGGCAGGATAGGTAGACACTTGATTCTTTCTAGCGGAGGTTTAAATGTTCACTCGGCAGATGTTACCCAATTGCCAATCCCATTACCGGCGGCAACACGTGTCAACTAGCATAATATTTGTTTATAACGGGTATAGCTCAGTAGGATAAGAATGTCGTTGGCCCAAGGAGAACTGTGGAATGCGATTATATTTCAAGGTAATTTTCTTTATCCTCCCACCATTTTAATAATAACCTGCATGCCAAATGTACCATATACAACTTTATTTATCGAGCCGCCAATGAAAGTTTCACGGCAGATCCCAATGTCTGTAAGTTGTTTGTTGGGTTCTGTTTGGCTAGATAATGTAGGTACAGACGTTTGTTACCAATTTTCCCATGGTTAATTTCTAAGCTTTCTGTATGCTATAAATGCCAATTATAACGGAAAGGCGGTAGGGGAAGATAAGAGGGCAGAGTATGGTATGGTTGGAGAGATAAGATGAAAATTTTGGTAGGCATAGCATCTGCTTAGGTCGAAAATGCAAGATCATAGCAGAATTCATGAACCATCACCAATCAAATCATGGCATGGAAGGAGTAGGGGTAATAAAAGTAGTGTGTAATCTTAACGGGTTTTATAGTCATCATAATCATTTATATCATAATTGTCATAATTTATATTCCTTACCAAATGTAGAGCTAGAATTTTAGGTAAACGATACGCGGTAGATTTTATAAAGATCTGCGACCTTCAGTATTTTGTAACTTACAAGTTTTTATCATGACTGAATCAGGTTCCTTAAGCTCTTGATCTTAGACAATCGGGTTTTTCAACCTAACAGTAATTCGCTTTATCCGAGTCTTTTTTTTAATCGATCAGTAGGTTGGTATTGTAATTCAAACCAAATATCGCATCGCATGACCGCAACGTATCTTCACCGCAAGAGAGTAAAATATGTATCTCAACAATACCTTTTATATTGCGAATCATCTAAATTATTCCAATAAATATCATGACCTCACAATTTACTCGATATCAAAACGTTCCCACCAATACCAACCACTCTAATTGAGGTGATAGCTACGGGAGTATTTGCGGAACAACTAAAACTTAATAATAAAGCGAGCTGCACGTGCGCTAAACAAACAAACAACCAAATATTTTGAGCTCTGACCTATCTGTGTTAGTCTGCATCTCTTTTCTCAGTTCGTTTAGTGCTTTTTCCGCCTGTTGGTTCTGTATTTTTTGTGCCTCGTACAGTCCCGTCACTTCCTTGTCCTTTTTCCTGGAGATTTGAAAGCTAGAGGAGAAAGGTCGCCGCGGGCCGGCTGTTATCATTGTATAATTAAATGTCATTTTGACAAGCTTCAATTCCGAGCCGACAATTTACGGTAAATATTAGAATCATCCAAGAACTTTTTTACAATCTAACTTATCTACATAAATTATCTTGTAACTTATAAAATGCTGCCAACTTTTTCCTTTCGGTACAAATATTTCTCAAATTCTTTAATTCATTTTAAGGCTGCCAAATTTTCCAGCGGAATTGATCCATCGACCTAAATCATTTATTAATTACCGGATTTATTAATATTCTGTTGACTAATTCTTGATAGTTGATTTCTTGGAAAAGTAATTTGGTCGTACGACAAAGTCACATACGAAAGTGCTGGACCACCAAGATGGAATCCACCATATGTCCCGGTCAACATGTGATATCAAAGAATATCTGATCCATTAGAAGGTGGGCCGCGGGAGTGACTTCCTGTTCAACTGAGTGCAGGTAGAGAGAGACTTGAAGAGGGAGCCGCCCGACCCAGCTAGCTTGATAGTTACTGCAGTTACTCATGTTTGAAGTCTCTCCTCTAATAACAGTGTGTCTGAAGTTCCACCGGGTACCTTTCCATCTGTGTCGTATCAACGACTCTTGCTTTGATCCTGGGAAAGTTTAAAATTCTCACCTTAGGTCCCTTCTGAGTTGGTTAACTTCGTTTTGAGATTCGCCAAGCTTTTTGTCTGAGATTTTCTCAGCCGTCCTCATCTTCTTGTCGAACTGTCGCTCAAGTTTTGTCAGAACCGTCTTGTGGTCTGACTCTAGTTCCTGAAACATGCCCTTCTTAACCACATTTGAGTTTTTCTCCTCAGCAAAAAATTTTCAAGTTATTCAGGAAGCTGGGATAATTACTAAACACGAAAAAAATGTTAACACAATCTGGCCGAATTTACGAGTTAGTTGTCATGATGCGATCTTTCAGTAGGTACAACTAAGACGAAGGGTGTAGCCTATAATAGCTAAATTGTCTATTTGTCAAAACTGCATGACCGAAAAAAGAACTTTAACTTTATTAGCGCCCGATTACTTTCCTGAATCCTGAGCTATATCGGACGCCTAAATTACACATTATCGAATTATCATGCATAAATATTTGGCAAAACAATGAAAAATGATCTAATGTTATGTTGAATATTCTCAGTGACCGCGTCCAACATTATCGTTACGCAGACTGCACCCTAACTCAATGTTCAGAATTTTGATATGAGTGCAGATAACCTTCAGTTTTGGATTTGTTTGTTTTGTAATGCTGTCTTTGATCCATTTTTGTGGAATATCGTTGAGTCAAGATTAACGAGTACAACCTTTCAGAACATGGTTACTTTTACTATTCCAGTGAGCTCTTTTCTCATACATAAATAAATCCTGTTTTTATTTTTCCCGAAGCTTCCAAGGATTATAAAAATCCCGTGTTTTTGGGGAAGGGTCACAAAATATTAGCATCACATGACACTCGACATTGATAAACTAATGGCCAATGGGATGCTGAATACTTCCAAATAATATCAATCAACACGATCACGTGATGAAAAAGATATTATTTTGTAAACCTCTCCCAGAAATACCTACCGTTTGCGTTGTCAGAAAAAAGGCAAGTTGAACTTACCCAGACTCTATGTTCATGAGAACGCTGTAGCTCTTCGTTCGCTTCCTTCGTCTGATTTACTTCTTCTTCCAGCGTGGCAATCCTTTCCTGAATTTTGTAAAATCTTCTTAAGAATTGCAAGCCCGATGATGTAATCGTTATAACCCATTGTACTATATTATATAATGTGTTGAGCCCGTATTGGACTCCAAGATTTCATTTTTGTCCCAAGCCACTTACCGCTCGGTTCCCTAAGTCTGAAGATATATCTAGAAATAATTTTGTAATCAACCTGATTACTTGAATTCAGATATGTCAGGCTATATCAGCTGGACTCTGAGTTACATGGTTCAGCGACACACGATTACGTTACCTTCTGACACTGACAGAAATTTTGATGTGGAACGTTTCGTGATAAAATCATGTTATTCAGAAGTTTTAGAATAATCAGTTAGGAATAAAATTAGGTATGAAAAAGGTCGCAATATGATACAAGAAAGAACTCTACACTGAGAGTTGCTGCTTTCGGCACTGAAAGCAGTCAGTGAGCCGTACCGCTACCATGAAAAAATGATACAAGAATGTGCTTTTTATGTATGGGGCATAATTGCAATCGAGTCGTCCAAAGGCCTTGCAGAGTATTTTGGGCTATAGAAAATCTATTGTCACCCCAATCTCTATTTCTTTACTCTAGCAATCACGTATTTTTATTGTAACATCAGGTTAAACTACCTAAAAAGGTTGTCCTTAAGGTTCTTGCTTCGCTGGATAGTAATCGAGTATCGTCCGATAAAAAGATAACACGTTCCATCGTGTCGACCTGTCGTATTTTACTTTTTTGAAATATACGGTCAGCATATGATATGATTTGATTTCCCCGATAGACTTTTAGGAATTGATGAATGTCAAAGTAACCCGAAGAAATCGAGAAAGTTGATTTCACGACTCAGCAATTCGTTTGATAGCTTGAGTTGAAAGCAAGGCGATGAACCTTGTAATCAATACAGACGACTGTCGATCTATGGCACAATCAGTGCCGGTTCCGCCTCCTAGAATACACAATTCATTATAGCCGAAGTTCCTACCGATTTTGTCACGGAAAGTCTGGTTTGATGATTAAATGGCTGCCTAAATTTTACTTCATTCTTCAGGATACTTCTTCGGCTCAAGAGGCCTGAAAGAGCCGTGAACAATACAGACGATTGTCGATCCATGACCCAATCAGTGCCGGTTTCGCCTCCTAGAATACACAATTCATTATAGCCGAAGTTCCTACCGATTTTGTCACGGGAAGTCTGGTTTGATGATTAAATGGCTGCCTAAATTTTACTTCATTCTTCAGAGTGCTCCTCGGCTCAGGAGACCAGAAAGAGCCGTGAAGCTGTAGGGTGACAAATTTTATTTCATAGTTAGTGCATACGGTAATTGTTCGGGCACACTTTATAATGAGGAGAAATCAGGTGGTAACTGAGGACAGGGGGGCAGTGGGGCGGACAAAAATCGGCTCCAACTAGCTGAGGTGGAAGGAATTGTTGAAATTTGTCAGAACTAATATTGCTCTTGGATGGCGTTCGTTAGATTTTTAGTTTACCCCCAGCCTGTGATTAATTACACTGCCAATCATAAACCAGTTTTAACTTTTAATCATGAGCGACCGTCTCGCTTAAGATAACAGATGGATAAGTTGTCTGTTTCTTGGGAATTGAACAGCCGGCGGAAGGCACATATACCGCAAAGAGCATACTGTATAAAATTCCATGTCTCACTATTTGATCACATGATTCGGTTGAGAAACGGAAAAGGGCCAACTTTCGATTGTAACTGGGCCGAACAAAAAATAACGCAGCAAATCCATCATGTTTCAGTTGATTGTTCTATTCCGCCGCCACATACAGATTTCTTAATTGAGACACAAGTTTAACATAAAGTTCTCATGTTGCAGATTAGCATGACCGGTCGCTATTACCTGGATGGAACAAGTGACACAAGTCACTTTGTAGACATTTCCGCTCCCGGTTCTCGCCGTTTCAAGACGTTTGTTTCATCACAATTTCAATTTACTAGAATACTCAGAAATCGTCATGAATCTGCTTAAGTCGGCCTCTACTAATCTACCTGCGTGAGGCCTACAAAGCAGACCGCCCGAGCAATCCTGCCGAAGGGTGCAGGTTACCAAATCGCGAGGAGAGCCGCTGATGTGCTAGTTACCGACCCATCTTGCCGGTTAATGTAATAACAACACGTCATGGCACACTCCCCCGTAAATCAGCTGTCATGCTCAGAAAATTTAGCTTCTAGCTTTCTTTCTTCCTCGACCGTTCTTTGGTATGTGTTGTAGTTTGTTTATCTAGTTTTATCGTTCTAGTTTGCTTCGCTGGTTGATCTTCGCTTAACATTATTCATATTGATCATTGTTGTAAGATCCAGCATGGCATTAGATCGCGATGTAAAAATCGATAAAAATCGTTTTGCTCAAGAAGCTCACATGGACGGTAGTGTAGCTTATCTTTTTGTTTGCCTTTAGGGACAATCGGAGTGTCAATTTGGATTTTTAACATCGAATTTACAACAAAATCGAATAGTCTTTCTCATGCAATTGATGAATACAACTAGGTGCCAGATAAGAAGACATTTTCTTTAAGTTTGAGGATATTAAAAGTGTTGTGGTGTGAAATAAGCGTGAAGAATCTGACCTGAAACTTAAGTGTGATCTACCACTAAAGTGTGACATTTTATGTTGTTAGACATGTTATGTTGTATTATGCTATGCAGTATTATCATATAATATCAGTACCAAATATATTGCTACGCGTACGGAAGTATCGCCCGCAACGCCTCCCTGTAACAGGTGGCGGAGCAGCTAAAGATAATAAAATGATATTACTGTTCAATTTTCATAGGTTCATGGAACTCGAGATGTTTAAATAGCTCGCCGCTCGCGATCCTGACTGCAACCATTGTTCTTCGACGTGTTTGTCGGCTCTTCAAGTTAACAGTATTTTTTCTGTCTTTTTTATTCTTCTGTTCTTCTCTTTGAAAAATCACAAAAAACTGTTAACCTGTAGTTTCTGAATGTCTGTGCTGTTTATCTGTTAGTCTGTTTACCTGTAACTTATTGAGGACGTGGTTGTGTTCCTGCTGTGCTAAATCCGCACTTCGTTTTGCCGTTTTCTCCCGTTCATCCAGAGTATCGGTGTACTGTTTTCTGGACTTTTCTAACTCCTCCGTCAACTCCCGTAACCTGTACAAGTTTCCAGTTATGTAGCTAGTAGCAGTTAGTACTAGTAGTAGTTAGTGTAGTAGTTAGCTAGTAGTAGTTAGTACTAGTAGTAGTTAGTAGTAGTTAGCTAGTAGTAGTTAGTACTAGTAGTAGTTAGTAGTAGTAGTTAGTACTAGTAGTAGTTAGTGTAGTAGTTAGTACTAGTAGTAGTTAGTAGTAGTAGTAGTTAGTAGTAGTTAGCTAGTAGTTAGTGTAGTAGTTAGTACTAGTAGTAGTTAGAAGTAGTAGTTAGTAGTAGTAGTAGTTAGTAGTAGTAGTAGTTAGTAGTAGTAAGCTAGTAGTTAATGTAGTAGTTAGTACTAGTAGTAGTTAGCTAGTTGTAGTTAGTACTAACTACTAGTCAACATCTTACCAGACATTCTATGATGTGAGTACAAACTGGTTATCGTATCGGCCATATTAACTGGTACTACATTACAAACTATGCATCAAAAGTACCTACGTACATCATTTTGACGTTACTATATTCTACAGTCAAGACAAACATTTTTTGTGGAAGTCAACTCAGTTTCGTTTGGATACAGACTGCCAGACTGGAACCGAAAAAAACTCGTTTTACTGTCTAATTTTAACTGTTGAATATAATTTAGCCTGATCGATAGTCTTGCGAAATACTAGGTTTTTATAAAACGGAAGATGCTTATGATATTGACTCATTAAGTATTTAAGTTTTTTCACAAGACTACTTTATCTCATACCCAAAATCATTTTACAAGTAGTTAATGCGGTGTAAGACAAAATAGTATTTCCAAACATTCCCAAATTGACCGTTACCATAGTGACCTTAACTACTGTAACCTAAGCTGGGAAAACATAAAAACGCGATCCCTCATATCGTCCATGACCGAATCATAGAGTCATAGTTCCGCGACTCCTCTCGAGTTGAACATCTTCACATCTGGTGTCCGGTTCAGACCAGGGCAGTACTTGTAGAGGAGTTGTTATAGCTTTATAACTTAGCTGCTGTGGCGGGTAATTGAAGACAGCCCCAGCTGCCGCGGTTCTATGTTTGTGTAGGGTATACGGATTGAATCACGGCATTAACGTAAAGAGCTTTATTAATCAGCTTTTCTAAATATTACATAGTGCGTTGTGTTTTGTTGCGTATGTTTTCATTCCGTTATGTTAATATAAGTTGATCGCTTTATCATTCACATGATTCAAAAGTACCAAGTAACGTAGGTGAGTGTTTTTTGATGTAGAAAAATTTCGTGTTGAGTGTAAACTTCGACTAAAGGAAGAAGAACATTGCCGTCAATGGAATTAGATAAGCGTTACACCAAAAAAGGGCGTGCGTATGATTATAACCTCACAATATTTACATGGCAGATTTACTGAGAAATTAAATCGCTGGCGGCATAATCATAGTCTACAGTGCGTTTGAATTCCTAGACTTGTATCTACTTCCTCTTTTTTATTCGTCTTGGTGGATAAGCGCATTCGTCGTTTGTTCAGAGTCAGTTTTTGAATAACAATGCTTCTTTGTAAAGCATGCTCGCCTGTGCTCCTTCCTAAAGCCATTAATCCTTCATTCCGGGCCTACTTCTCTTCCATTCTTCCGATCATTCCTCATCTTTAGTCACAATTAAATCGTTTCTCGGAACTCTTTCCTACAGAAAATTGATATCACGAGCTTCACTTCCGCTTCCATTAATCCAAAATTTAATATAACTTACCAGGTAGTAATGAGCGAGAGATAGTAGTTAGAACAAAGAGCACTTGACATTTCTGCAGCAGAACAATACACCTTTCCTCCTCCTTAACACATTAATCAGAATAAATCCCGATGTTATTACGAAATCAGATAGTTTTAACCGTACTCTGTTTCCTACTGGGTAAGTGCCATCTCCTTTTCCTTGACATCACCGGAATCAAAGCAGTTTCTCGGTTTTATTTGTCAATTGACATCCTGTATTATTCCAAAATTGTGTTAATCTAAAATCTTTCTGTTTCCTTTTCCGAATCTTGCGATTTAGTTACCTTTTCAATACCAGCGTTATCAACTTCTTGTATAGCGAGAATTACAAACTATCATCAGGGCTGTTGGGGATATCAGATGGTTATATCTACGTTCCCCCAGAAAACACCGGAACCACGTTCGTGTTTGATCTAGTGGACACTCAGGGGGTACCCACACAAAATGGAACCGGCATCCTCATCGCCAGAGATCCTGCTCACGAAGGGGTAACTTATATCTACCGATCTTGATTTATACCTACCTATATTTGCATTAGGTGGGCTTATGTTAGAGCTTTGTAAGCTGGGACGAGAACTATAATCAGTTTAACTTTTTAAGACTAATGAAAAGACTGATGAGGGTAATACAATACCGAGCTTATTTCTAAATTTCACAAAGAAATTAAAAGCGCAAACTTTTTACAATTTTTAAATCTACTCGGACCCAATATACTAACTATAACTAAGAAAAGAGACCTTCACCTTAATTTGAGGTCATGAGGCACAAGCATTAAGCAAGCTCATAACTATCCAGGGAATCGGCAATATTTTGTAATTATGACATAACTAAGTTGGTTTTCAGTCTGGCGGCACTGTATGTGATGACGGGTTCAATCACATTGCGGCAACAGTAATCTGTAAAGAGATGGGATACACCTGTGCAGAATATTGGGGCTCAGGTATATTCATGTATTTCACATTTTACACAATGATGTATTATGAATCTATAATGTACGGTTTGTTGAACATGTTTTATTGCGAATCTCGCCCCTTGTCATCTAATTCTTGAACTCGGAACATTCAGGAACTTCAAGTGCAACTTTGTCCACATTGGATATAATGATAGACAACCTGGAGTGCCTGAACGCCAGCCTCCCCTTCAGTAACTGCAGTTATAACAGTGAACACAATTGTGGCCACAACGAGGACATTTCACTTAGATGTGGTAAGTATTTCAATGCTAGCTTGGTCAATAACTATACCTATTGGCTTTTGTAAAGAACTTGAAAATTGCATGAAGTACAGGAATCTCAGTGGGGATTGGGGGACAGTCGGCCACTCGTGCCACCTTGGTAACTCAGACGATAATTCCGAGTTCATTTCATAGTAACTGGAGTTACTTCGAGGTGAAATTTAGACAACCATTGCATCAGGGTAATAAAATACACATAGATTTTCAGCCCGATTGAAGGAACTAGGAAACCATCCAATGGCCCAATGATTTAAACCTTGAACCTTCAATCTGAAACTTGTCACGTGACCAAACCTCAACTTCAGATCGGTTGTGTCAGTACGAGTTTACAATGGTCGACTCAACTGGAGCTCCGTCGACTAATAATTCTGGGTTGCTAGTGGCAACCAAAGTTGGCACTAACTTGGTGAGTGGTTTCACGTAATATACAAATATTGGTACTAACTTGGTGAATAGTTTTACGTAATATGCAAATTCCTTTGATCTTCGCGATCTGTTATCCTCAAGGATTAAGGACGTAAAGACTCAATGTCAAAGTTTGAAAAAAGATCCGCACACTAATTTTAAGTCTTTGAGAGATGTAAAGGAGTGAGTAGTAATTTTACGGTCTAGACAATCCAAAATTCAGATTCTAAAGAATAAAAAACAAGTTCCAACACGCGAATTTTTTAAAATTTTGGACCAACACCGTTATTTTCTTATTTATATTTCTTCTTGGCATTGCAGAGACATGTTTATCGATTTTCCTATTAATATCATCACCGTGTGCCTCATAAATTCACAGCCTCAGTCCCCATCCAACAATTTCATAATGTAAAACTAAAAGTGTCTCGTTTCTAATGTAAAACTAAAAGTGTCTTGTTTCTAATGTAAAACTAAAAGTGTCTTGTTTCTAATGTAAAACTAATTTAAGTGTCTTGTTTCTAATGTAAAACTAAAAGTGTCTTGTTTCTAATGTAAAACTAAAAGTGTCTTGTTTCTTATTTATGACTCAAACATGACTTAATGATTTATGACTTAAAACTTCAGAACGGAACAGTGTGTGATGACAATTTCGGAGGCGAAGCAGCTCTGATAATCTGTCGTTCAATGGGACACCAATGTGCGGCAAGCTGGGCTAAGCGGTCCGAGTGGGAGCTGCAACAGAGCATGAGGATCATGTTGGACGATGTTACTTGTAGTACAAGCGGAGTTACAAGCAACAAGGGATTCACCGAGAGTTGCTCCTGGAAGACTGTTAACAACTGTGAACATAGCGAGGACATTCATCTTGCTTGTGGTAGGAATTTGTGTTTTTGGTAAAAATAAGCGTGGAGCTTTGAAGTTAATGACTTAGTTATATTCATATTATATGTTAAAGGGGAGGGTATTTCGGGGAGGATCACAAATCGTTTACATCATGTGACTGCGTTGCTCGATATTAATTGGTCGTACCTAACTTTTCATTGTTCAATTGGTGTCTCATGACACGAAAAATTTGTGACTCTTTCCAAAATACTTCACTCTATTGGTTAATGGTAATCCCTGAAGATAAGACGCCTAGCTGCATATTGTGATGTGTTCAAGAAGCACAAGACATTGTACTACGAATAAAACGCTTTCCTCAGGTTGTATAACGGATAAGTTTACGTTTAAAACTGTGGACCATAACAGAAATCCAACTAATAATGGGAGCGGACTGCTCATCGCAACAGATCAATCCGACGTAAGGACTAAATCTAGATTATAATATATACCATACAAGTTGAGACATTGATGACTTTGTGAAACATAGTAAGGGAAAACAAACGAAATTAGTTCGGAGTTGTGAAGGAAGCAGCTAAAAAAGTAATCAAAAGTAACCGCAAGTAATCAACAGCGCAGTGTCGAGGGTACAGTGTGTGATGACAGCTTCACAGATTCAGCGGCTAATACCATCTGTAAGAACATGAACTTCGCTTGCTCTGTCTTCTTCGAGTCTGCTGGCGAGAGTCGAGGAGCAACTTGGGAGGCTGTAAGTGATGATATTATTTGTTTTTACAATGGTTTTACTTACTTCTTCAGTTAACTTGTCAGTGAAACACATACATATTGAATGGGGGACTACAGACCCAATCATAGCCCTATTCAAAGTTGCTGCTAGGATTACATAATTCTCAATCAATGTTTTTTTATGACAATCTGTGCAAGGACACGGTTAGACTTAAAGTAAACTAAAAGTCTCAATAGACAAACATCACCAACCTATCTCTTTTCGCAGGTACAAAACCAATATCCGATAGTTCTGGACAACGTGGAATGCACCAGTGACGGTCAGTGCAGCTACACTACCGAAGCAAACTGCAAACACAGCGAAGATATCTTCCTATACTGCGGCTCAGAGCGGGAGTGCAATCAGGCGGCGTTTACATTTTACACGGTAGACACGGCAGGAGTGAGAACTACCAACGGTTCTGGACTTCTCATTGCCTCCAGATCAATGCACGCCGGGGTAAGTTATGCAGCACCTGCAGCCGTGCACGGCTAGGGAATACTTTGTACTTATTTAAAATACTCTTGACTTACTTGAACTGATCGATGGGCCAGGCAAATTTTATGGATCCTGAGCATCCTCTAACATTAAATAAAGTCTTAGAAGCAGGGTACAATCCAACAAGCGATTAAAAAACTAAGTCCAACACACACATCCCAGTCAGCAGGAACCGTCTGTGACGACAACTTCAACAGCAAGTCAGCTGCCCTGATCTGCAAGGAGATGGGCTACAAATGTAGTGTGGGCTGGCACTCCGGCTCCAACTGGGACATACAGAACGAGTATGGGATCTACCTGGACAATATACAATGTGGACCTGGTAACAGCTCCTTCTCCGACTGTATATACGATACCCAGCACAACTGTGGACACTCTGAGGACATATTTTTGTCATGTGGTGGGTTTTCCTGGTTTTGATCAATCGTAACTGTAGCCAGCTTAGTCAGTGCCTAGAAGTTGTTGAAAAATTGTAGCTTATAATTGTAGCAAAATAGATAATAATTGTAGAAAATGTAGGCGGTTTTACCATATTACCGGTTGTAACGTTGTAGTAAAAATACAACACGCATAGATAGTAAAAACAAGCCTATCGTCTCAGCTGACGATTGTACGTACAATTTCCAACTTGTGACGGAAAGCGGAGAAAAGTCAGAAACGGGAGCTGGTCTTCTGATTGCGTCCAGGAACCTCACCCAGGAGGTAGGTCGTCGTTTTAATGGCCGACAAAATGTGGCCAAGAGACTAAAATTAGATATTTGCTCAGCCAATAACTGATAGACTGACACATGATTGAATTTAAATTTTGAATTAATCCTCAGAGTGGGACAGTCTGTGACGATAGCTTCACAGACATATCAGCCTCTGTGATCTGCAAAGAGATGGGCTACAAATGTTCGGTCTTCTGGAGTTCAGGGGTGAGCATTACTAACTATGTTTCTAACTACTAATAACATAATTAAGTTAATGTTTCTAACTACTAATAACATAATTAAGTTAATGTTACTAATTACTAATAACATACTTATGTGTAAGACATACATGTGACCGTTACATATCGTGCTCACTTATAACCGATTTCTCGTCGAATGCGAATCTGCGATTATATCCGTATCAAAGTAAAGAACTAAAATAACTCCCTAAAAACATGTGCATTTCAGGATGAGTGGGCATTACAGAGCTCCAAGAAGATAATCCTGGACAACGTTAAGTGTGTGGACGACAGTCTCAACTTCCTCAACTGCAGCTTCAGCTCCGGGGGGCACAACTGTAACCATCGGGAGGACGTTCACTTGTACTGCTGTAAGCTTCACTTCTCAAACTGTCTAGTGTTTTAGTTTCACTTGTACTGCTGTAAGCTTCACTTCTCAAACTGTCTAGTGTTTTAGTTTCACTTGTACTGCTGTAAGCTTCACTTCTCAAATTGTCTAGGATTTTAGTTTCACTTGTACTGCTGTAAGCTTCACTTCTCAAACTGTCTAGTGTTTTAGTTTCACTTGTACTGCTGTAAGCTTCACTTCTCAAATTGTCTAGGATTTTAGTTTCACTTGTACTGCTGTAAGCTTCACTTCTCAAATTGTCTAGGGTTTTAGTTTCACTTGTACTGCTGTAAGCTTCACTTCTCAAATTGTCCAGGATTTTAGTTTCACTCTCTTAGATATGATCATGGCAAGATGTAACATGGATAAGTAAAAGCAGAAAACCCAAAGGTATTCATTACATTGATTATTTGATTTATCTATATAAAACGTTTCCCCACTAGCAACTGAAAACTGCACGAAAGAGACGATATCCTTCTCCATGATCGACAACAACGGAGATGACGTCACTGCCTCAGGATCAGGACTCCTTATTGGACACCGCAACATTGCCAACACTATCATGGTGGTGAGTACTGACTCTACTTTTTCTAGTAAATCGCAATCTGTAAACTGTTAGAGGAAGATATGGATTTGCTTTTCAAGACGTGGTGCAAACAGATCCGAGACTGGTGTATTTCGCTAGTTCGAATCTCCCCACGTGACTGTGATAACATTCCTAGAACGGAACTGTGTGTGACGATGAGTTCTCACTGATTGCTGGTAACGTTATCTGCAAAGAGATGGGATTTACCTGCGCTCAGTCGTATTATAGCGGGCAACACTGGGATGAAATTCAGGTAATTGTACTTAAGAAGTACTTTTATTGAGATGTTTTCCTTCCAAAAATGTTTATTAGATCAGTTTACCCTTCTTTGAAGAAAACTCAAGTTTAATTGCAAGGTCTTACATTCTGTTCCACACAGGCAAGTCACAACATAGTTTTAGACAACGTCGTCTGCACAGAAGGAGAAAACATCACCTTCGCAGAAAACTGCACCTACGACGCGACGCACAACTGCGGACATTCCGAAGACATTTTCCTTACTTGTGCGAGCGGTGAGACATCATGCACTTTCGTTTTCGTAACTTTTTAATCGGACCTTACTATTTTTTACCTAACCAGTAACCAGCCGTACTATCCATTAAGTGAGGTAATCTAACACCCCTCCCTAGGAGAGGATTGTTCTAACGCCAGAGCTACAAAGTTCGCCTTGGTCACCAGCACTGGGGAGAAGTCCACTTCAGGTGCCGGACTTCTCATTGCTACCACCGTCCGAACTGTGAGTCTACGTTTTACACAGTCCGTGTTAGATTTACACATAGCATTTGTTTGAATACATTTCGTAAATGATACAATGAATAACATTACATTGTAAGGGTTTGCTATCTAAGTGTACCAAAAGCAACAAAGATCTTCTCAAAAATGTGGAGGAATTTTAGATTGTTGTCAACTCGGTGGTTAACAAGCTACACCTACACCTCACTATCTGTTTCTAACTTCCCCAACCCGACAGACGGGTACTGTTTGTGACGACAGGTTCAATGACCTTGCAGCTACAGCCGTCTGCAAGGAAATGGGCTACGAGTGCGCTCTCTCTTGGTCCTCCGGCGAAGCCTGGCCGATCCAGAACAGTTACAGCATCGCTCTGGACAATGTCTTCTGTGAGACAGACAACTTCACGGACTGCTCCTTTGATCTGGACCACAACTGTGCGCACGCAGAGGACGTGTCCCTGACCTGCTCCTACAAGTGCTTGACGAACGATGGAGCTATAACGGCCAAACTGGTGGACATAGAGGGACGAGAGTCGACCACTGGAGAGGGAATTCTTCTTGTTACATCTAAAATAGATGACATTGTAAGTACCTTGGTTTCTTCGTTTTGAGTAGAGATAACTTTCAATGAAAATTATTTGTCCATTATATATTAGAGTCTACAGAGCCATGTTGACTGCAGCGATTTGATGTCAAACATTGAAACAAGATACTAGAAGAAAGAAATAACTAAGAAGAGGGCAAGGCACATTTGTTTTGACACGTGACAGCCATACTTAATCACCAGTAAACAATGAGAATTTGCGCCATTTTTACATCAAATAACTTTCTAGCAGGCGCTGTTATTTGACAACTCAAAAGCTGTAATAAGCGGTGATATCGTATGTACCGAATCGAGTGTTCTATCTGTTTTGTTGTATTGGAATGGTGTCTTTGCTGTTTTGTAACGTGCTGGAATGCTGTCAGTGAAATGTTGCTGTATGGATCTCTGTGGTACAAGCACGGACGATCATCACAAATACATTAATATCATTAAATTTATCATGAAATATAGCAAAAGTTTTTTGGACTAAGTTGTCGAATTCCTTAGGTTTTCCTTATAGTTTAAGATATCAGATTTCTCCGCTTAACAAGTTACTATATAGCTTGTTGATTTTCATAAAAACAACAACTGTTCTCGCATGACATAACCCAAAAAATCGTTATCATGATCTCCCAACTAAAGCTTGAACGAAATACTATAACCATATTATCTCACAGGCAGACACAGTTTGTAACAAAGGTTTTCAAATGGTGGACGCAATGGCTTTCTGCAGATCCATGGGTTACTCGTGCGCGTTGGGCGCCAGCAGTGCAGAACAACAAGGCACCGAGCCCCACGCTATACAGCTCACATACGACATAATGATGTCTAACGTAGAGTGTGAGGAGGGCGCAATGAACTTGACGCAATGCAACTACGACCTCGTACACGACTGTGACCATACTAACGATGTGTATCTGACCTGCGGTGAGTGCAGCCTGGACGGTTTTAAGTATAATTCCTGGTTATAAATGATATGAATAACGACATTAGATTTTTTCTATGATTGCTTGGTAACAATTTGGGATTTTGAAACTTGACAAAGAGAAGCCCACAGATTTATAATTATTTTCGAAGTTTCCAGCCTCCAGGTTTACTTATTACCTACAACACAATCTTAACACGACAAAAAACTCAGGTGGGGTACAGAACATAGCACGAATCGGAGTCGCCAGTCAGAACTCAACTCATATGACAGGAAGGGCTTGGAAAGCAATAGACGGAAATACTTTGTCGCACTACTTTGAGTAGGGAAACAGCTATTCATCATTGTGAATTTTACTGTGGCGACTGGTCTTAATTTTTCTAGATCTGGAAAAAAGCTCAAATTATTTTATCATGACTTTGCTTTCTTCAATGTCAAAAACTAAAATAGATTTTTCTTAAATCTGTTTAATAAACAATCTAACACCACATTTTCACAGAGACTCCTCCACCACTCATACCCAACTGAACGCCGACTCAAGCGACCACGTGTGGCGAGTAAAGTGGCCCCGACAGTATACAGTGGACACTGTGGTGCTGTACAACCGGGGTGACTGTTGTCAGGAGCGCCTTATTGGAGCCACCGTCCGTATCAACGGCGAGATCGTTGGCACTGTGCCACAGGCAGAGGGAGAGAACCTGATGAAGTTCGAGTTTTCTAACCTGAACAGAGTGACGAGGAGTGTGGAAGTGTGGGCTGCTGAGAGAGAAGGAGTGGAGGCTCTCTCCTTGGCTGAGGTTCAGGTCTTCCTCCGGAGGGATGAAAATAGTGAGTGTCTCTTCTTGATATGTAACTGCAACTAATTTTGGTTTTCATCATCGACTTGAAGCATTTTTAACGTCTTGCTACCTATTGTGTTTTTGTGGCATACCTACCGTAGACAAAAAGGAACCAATGAGCACGCTTTACTTAATCACATAGCATTATGACACCAAGGCTGGTGTTGCTAAACATGGACGCTAACCAAAACATTATAACCCAAGCCAAGGAGTGTCTACCAACTTTCTCATTGGTGAACGAGAACGGAGAACCATCCACAACCGGCTCTGGCTTACTCGTAGCCAAGAACCCAGCCTCTGGGGAGGTGAGTTCGAACTGTAGTAGCTCTCTAGGTATTATTATTCTGTAGCTCTCTACTTCTCTAGATATTATTTTTCACTTTTCCTTATCTTGTATGGATCCTGTTGCTGCCTAATCACATCTATCCGTTTTCTCATTTCTCTCTGTAAAGTAATTTTTCATAGAATCGCCAGTTTTGAGTCTCAATTGTCCATACACTAAACCAACAGGGTTACTTTTGATCTCATCTCATCAGAGTAACACAGTGCTTGACTTCTAGGTCGAAAAAGGGACAGTTTGTGACGATCTCTTCTCATCTGAAAGTGCTAACGTTATCTGTAAGATGATGGGGTATCAGTGTTCTTCCTCCTGGACCAACGGCGACAGGTAAAGCTGAGTTCAAGATAACTTGCTTAAACCTTTGAAAAGCTTGAAAATTGTATTTGCAGGGGCACAGCGATAACCTCTATCTCTATAATCGTACAGCGGCCAGATGAAACATTCGAAAAAAATCGTTCAATTTCATTAATCAAATAAATTCCATTTGCAGGAACAACCTTAACAATCTAATTCCACACTCCACAGATGGGGCATACAGGCGAACATGGCTATAATTCTGGACGACATACAGTGTCCCAACACGACCAGCCCCTTCACCAGCTGCTCCTACTCCAGCTCTCACAACTGTGCTCACACTGAGGACGTGTTCTTGTCTTGTGGTAGGTTCAAATTAATGTATACTAAACTGTTGACTAAATCTACTCTACCGCTTTTAATCTACTACTACTACTTAAGTTGACTTAGTCTAATCTACTTCACTATTAAATATTAGCACTCCCTCGAACTTTCAGAATTTTTGCGTCTTAAGGAATGTGTCACCATAAGCCCATATATTAAAGTTTAAATCATGATGCTATTATATAGAATAGGTAAGCGAAACAGGTTACCGTATGATAAAACAACATTATGTTGGCGATAAAATTTACCGAATAACTACCTCCAGATAACGGTCTGCTAGACATGGGCTGCTTTGCAGACGTGGAAGCTCAAAATGGACCAGCTATACCCAGCCTGGAAGGAAGAAACCCCGTAACAGATGTCCATTGGACCGCAAGGGAGGATCCTGTGGCTGTCTGCAAGCTGGCGGCCGAGTCCAAAAGTACGTTTTAAAAGTTCATTTCTTACATCATATTATCATTGCAGTGTCACACCGTCGGGTAGATTGGAAAATGTTGGACTGGGGAATTGAAAACATCGAAATGTGCTTTACCAGAGCTAGCAATTAGCCATACACCAACGCAGATATTTTACATCAACATACTAAAGGTCTATCACATTTACAGTTACACATGTGTTATTCAGATTGGACAGTATTCGCGGTGCAGGCAGGAGGCTGGTGCTCCAGTTCAGCTAACGCTGGGGAGACATACAAAATGTACGGGGAATCTTCTGACTGTAACGACAACGGAACGGGGGGACCTTGGGCTAACGCTGTCTACAACATAACAGGTGGGATAAGTTATTCACTGCACAAAAGAATTTGATATATAGAGATTTACATATTATACATATAGGGCATCAACATATCCAAAACATTAACAAAGTTAAAATCATGTCCAACTGAACCTAAATTCCCACACATGTTCTCTGACTTGTTTATATACAACCAACAAAACACCACATCCTACAGAGGAGGGTTTGGTGAGTCTGGGCTGCTACAAAGACACGGCTACACGTGCAATACCCACCATGGAACACGACGGCCAGCACCCCATGTTGGACGGAGAGCCTTATTACAGAGAAAATCCCATAGAAAAGTGCAGGAAGGCGGCTATTGCTAGCGGTAGGGAATACGTCACGGTTCTAATTCGTTCCAATTCTTCAAAATATTTTTTGCGAGCTTGTAGAGGTTTTAGCCAGACAGAGGTTTAAACCACTGTTTATGACGGAAATAACCCTCCAGGATTTTCTATCTTCGCGATCCAAGCTGGAGGTTACTGCATGAGTTCGGAAGTTGCAGGAACAACGTACAAAACCTACGGAAGCAGTGACGCATGTGAGGGCAATGGACTTGGGGGCAGACTTGCCAACCGAGTTTATCGAATTAGAGGTAGATACATGCAAGTTATTTGTAATAATATACAGGTATAAATCAACATCGTAAAAATTTATGAAATATCGCACAAATAACGGCAAAATGTTAGAAAAACTAACATCACATCATTCCCGTCTAGACGACCTCTGCTCGGTTGTCAGCAAGGAGTACAAGTTCTATTTTATAGACGAGAAAGGTGCGAGAGCTCAGAAATCAGGACTGCTCATAGCTGAAGGAACATCAGGCTCTGGGGTGAGTTCTTTAGCTACCAGAAATAGGGTATGTCTGTCTGTCTGCATATCTGTCTATCTGTCTGTCTGTCTGTCTGTCTGTCTATCTGTCTGTCTGTCTGTCTGCCTGTCTGTCTGTCTGTCTGTCTGTCTGTCTGTCTGTCTGTCTGTCTGTCTGTCTGT
>JH152712.1:232793-243390 GCA_000226015.1 Mnemiopsis leidyi | reverse complement strand
GAGAGAGAGAGAGAGAGAGAGAGAGAGAGAGAGAGAGAGAGAGAGAGAGAGAGAGAGAGAGAGAAGTGAGAGAGAGAGAAGGCTATCACATTGAAATAGGGCGACAGATACGTCATTAAACAGTAAAGCTGTAAAGCCTAGACAGTTCTAACAGCACTGTCACTGTGCCCCGACATAAGTGTCTAGACATTCCAGCATTTCGCACTGGGATTTATAATGAGAAAGTAATGAAGATATTATGTTGCAACTTGTACATTAAACTTTACGATAAACTTTACAATAAACTTTACAGTAAACTTTATGGCTAAAAAAGTATACAATAAACTGTACAATAAACTTTACAATAAACTTTACAACAAACTTTATAGGTCATAAAGTATACAATAAACTGTACAATAATCTTTACAATAAACTGTTCAATAAACTTTATAGGTAATGAAGTTTACAATAAAATGTACAATAAACTTAATAATAAACTTTACATTAAACTTTACAATTTACATTAAACTTAACAATGAACTTTACAATAAACGTTACAGTAAACTTTACAATGTTAGTGAGATTAGTTCGATGGTGCTTAAAATTTTAAATCCCGACCAAGCGCCTAACCTCTAAACAATTGCTAAATAACTTTCGCAATCAAAGGGCTTTAAGATATTATAACCTTCTTTCGAAATTTTATAAGTAGGAGTGGCAACGGCTAGACTCCAATCTTTATTTTCTTAAAAAGTTGTAAATTGCAATATCGTCCGATTATAAAAGTAGAAATTCAACTCCAGACCTTTCAAGCTTCTAGATACAGTTAAAATCCAGTGCCCAGTTGCGGAGCTGAGACAAGCTGAGACCATCGCATAGTTTCCACAAAACAACTGCATGTCTGGTTTAAGATAACGTGACAGAAATACTGGAAACTGATTGGTCGCTGTCTAACGATAATTGGTCATTCCATGTTATCGGTTCTCAATAAACAAATCTTCACACCTCATCCACAAAGTCACCCGCTGGTTGAACTATTAATCATAGTATATAGAATATCCTGGTATATTCTTTAATTCCCAATTAATATCCTATAGTGTTCTATATCAAATAGATAGGCTAACACCTAAAGACACCAATTTGTGTGCATTAAACACTTAAGTCATAATTTACAATTATGTTAAGTTCATATCAAGAACCATTTTATGAAATGAGACTTTGAAATATTGAGATTTGAGAGGTTACATAATCCAATTATTGTTGCGCATAGATAATGATGCAGTTGAATGAATTACGGTGACAATCATTAATTCCCAGTAAATACCAGTCTTAATAAATACCGTTCTCAATAGATAACTAACCCTTTAAATAAATTAAGCATGTTTAGCCAAAATTCTTCACTTCGATTTAAGTCTACAACTCGGCAAATATTCAACCGATGCGGCAGAACAACTTGAAAATATGATTTACGTCATACCCCAATTTTCAATTTCTTAAGACAAAGCTCGGGTTTCCGACAAGAAATCTGTGTCAGAAGTGATTTATGATATTCCGAAAAACAGCTCTTTGTTTTTAAACAATTATTATAGTTTTCTTCTCTCTGTTTGCATGATCCCAGTTGCAAGTAGCATCTTGCAACTTGCCCTACACCTGGTGACCAAATGTTTGGCAACTCCATTATTAGAGTATTAACATTCTTTACTGCAGTACATGTCAGAGGAGAAAACCACGTGAATTAGCCGTTGCAGCTCCTACTTACAAAGTTATATAACATTTCCAATGCAAGATTAAAATCGTCAAGCTGTTTGATTGCGAAACCGCAAACCACCGCCCAATATTCCTTTATACCATGTTGCTGCTACCGCCCCGAATTTGTAATAACAGAACTCTCCCCGTAATCCGCATATATTTTAGAATTCCATGGATTATTGGACGCAGGAGCGGTGTTTTATCCTAGACTCTCGTCCAGCAAGAGCGATATCATTCCAGATGTGCATAATCGTTTGCTCCTGCTAGACTCGCATCGCGCATCATGTGCCGCCCCAGCACGATGCGCCGCGCTGCACGTGCGACACACTTCTTACCGCTGATGACGGTAACTGTCATGCTACTGACATGGCACATAGCAAAGTCTCGCTAAGACACGCACCCAGGGCACGTCTCGGGTAGTTGGGCAGATCATTTATCGTTATGAATAGCAATATTGTGTGGCGAGTTGACAAGGAGCATTCACAGAGCTATTAGCTCTGACAGAGACACTGGTCTCATCAGGATCTTACACACTTAGTGTGTAGTAGTAGTAGAATGTAGTAGTGGGATAGTAGGAGTAGTAGTACTATAAATATGTACTATATTCTGACACTGTTTACACACAATAGTCTATCGTGTGCGTGTTTGACTACAGGCCACTCATCACACAATAATTTCAATACCCTAAAGTAAACATACCTTAATTCAAGAATTTTTTCATTAGTAGCAATGTTATACTCTAACAGACACACGACTTTGATTATAGAGCATTCTAAACGTAGCTAAGCTCATAATAAGACAGGGGATAGAAGGCGCACAGCTCGAGGTCATTAATAATAAGAGAACAATTGACATTCTGTACAGAGTAATTTGTCTGGAAGGTCGTGATTAGATACATATTTGTAGGTCGGTGTAGGGACCTGGAGTATGGAGTTGATATAGTTGAACACTGGGACTATTCTGGTGTTTTGTAGCGGTCATGTCAATATGTCATCTTGTCATGAACTTGTTATGTTATGTAGATATGTTATGTGAGTATGTTATGTAGGTATGTTATGTGAGTATGTTATGTAGGTATGTTATGTAAGAATGTTATATACAAGTATGTCATGTGACAAGACAGGGTCCCAACACAAAGTACCTGATGTATTCGTCTCCTGACTGCACCCCGTCTCTGGTGCTGGTTGAAACCTCCAGATTGTCGTATCTTGAAGGACTTCGCTGGGTAATTTTTCTCTGAGGAATAACAGGTTTGGTACAAGAGATTAAGAATTTAGATCATTCTAACGGCCGAGTATAATAAGGCCACATTTTCAACGTTTGGGTCATGGGTTTCACGAAAGCAGTTCATACAATAGTTACCGTTGTTAAATGCCATTACCTGCTCAAAATATATGCAACATATATATCGACATTATATTCTATAGCGAGGTATTCTTTAGACTTTCATACTTTTATAGGATAAAACCTCTTATTGACTGCCATATTGCTGCAATGCTACATAACCTCGCAAGTGCCATCAATACTATTGATTCTGTCAATGTGTCAATAGTATATAGTATACACTGTAAATTATTATGGTATGAATTTATTTACTAAAATTCAATTATAAACAGCTGTCTGAATCGTTGTCTAATGAATACAGTGTAGCCCAATAATCTGCTATCATTGAAAAATAAACCATATCTTTTGAGGATTAACATTGTAGCAGATCATTAGCGGAGCAGGCTGGCTCAGAGAGTATAGTCCATTTTAATTACCACAACTATATATGTAGCACAAAGAGAACCATTGCGAATCATTGGTTATAAAACATCGGCTACATGAAGGTACACGGCTATAACAAGAAGGTACATTGCTACATAAAGGTACATAGTTACATGAAGGAACATTGCTATAAGAAGGTACATTGCTCTGTGGCAAGAAATATAAACATCTGTTAGAAACTAAATTTGGAGATTTCAGAAACTCTTGCGTGATCAAATTATAAGTTATTCCGTTTCATGTGCTTATTATGTAAGTATTGATTATGTATGCGTTGATTGTGTAAATGACAAATTACAATAAGTGATAAGTGTTGATGCAACAGTTCTTTACTATACTGTATCTACAATACAAAAATGTTACCAGATACAGTGTCAATATCACACTCTAGCTCTATTAAATTTGCTGGCTACTGAAGTACACTCGCTTTACAATACAGCCCTTTGTTAATGACCGACAGCTGTAAACAGGAAATTGTGCTCTGAGAAAGTTTTCATACAATTTCATTAACAACTAATAAACATTGGAGCATTAAAAGGCTTGTTCTAGCTGTCTATATCAAACCGTGTCATGTTATACAATGTATATACATGATATACATGATATACATGATATACATGATATTAGCTACCCCATCTATTCGATACCGTAACGTGGCAGCCTATTCAAATTTGTAAAAAGCGAGGCTATATAGCTGTTGTACCATTTCAAAAGCCATGATTCAGCTACACAAAGCTGATGTAGCCAATAGTTTCAAGAACAATAGCACTTTTTTCATGTCGCCACACTAATGACTACACAATTTCTCTATTTCTCTATATGCAACCGAGCTTGAAAAAAAACTTCTTTCAAAGAATTCATTTTCAGAGAAAAGTTCAAGTTGGCTAAATAGTATATTGTAGCCTAGTTTGGAGAGACATTGCCATTACTGCTTTAATATACCATCACGGTTATATATTACGTTACTTAAAAAGAGACGGTCACATAAGAATAAGGGATAAAGATGAGTTAGGATCAGTTGGTCCGCTTTCCCGGCTAACCCTTTTGTATAATGGGATAGAATATTTTCTTTTGAACTTTCGCATTGGTTACTTTATAGTAACCTAATGCAACTCTTGCTTAATGGGATTAAACATATTTTGACATTTGACGACTATATAATCACAAAGGAAAGCCAGCACTTAGCTTAATCGTTGAAAATAGGCCCTTGCTGAGGGGCACGTAATGGAATTGGGCATTTGACAATCGGCACACATTAATCAGTGGATTGGGGGTTTCGGCTGTGGAGATGCTGGCACGGTAACCTAATTTGACCAAGCTGCGGCTATGACAGGTACCAGAGTACCAGATCTCGCCTACAATAATCTAGTGGTGCAGAGCATGTGTCGCAATCCCACCGATTTGCACTGGAGTATTGTATAGCTGAAAGCACGGTGTCAACCTACATGTTTAACCTACATGTATAACCTACATGTATAACCTACATGTATAACCTACATGTATAACCTACATGTATATCAGGGAATTCTAGTTGAAAAGTTCCTGTATTTTCAAGAGTTTTTGTTTGAAGTGTTTTTGGGAGGTCAAAACAGGACCGTTACTAGCTTACTAAGCAAAATAGACTGTTACTTACAACAACATGACTGTTACTTACAACAACAAGACTGTTACTTACAAAAACAAGACTGTTACTTACAACAACAAGACTGTTACTAAGCAAAACAAGACTGTTACTTACAACAACAAGACTATTACTTACTAAAACAAAACTGTTACTTACCCTCTCCTATCACTAAATCCAGGAACATGTGTAACTTTCCCCCAGGCTCTAGAGGTAACTGAAATTATTTTCAAGTTAGAAGTTTTCTACACAATATATTAAAAAATCATTGTTGGCTCACTAATTCATTAGAACTCACAACGATTTTTAATATAGTGATAATATATTACTCAGGAAATATAAGCAAGCGGAATGAAATATTATGCACATTTTCGCTTGCTGCATATTGTTCCACGTGAATTGGATCGACATTATTCTTGTCATATCATTGAGAGATGTAAGTGTAAACTATCTATAAGCTTGTGAGAGAAGCAAATGACAGGACTAATAGTTCATCATAGTAAAATAGTATAAATGTTGGCACAGAGGAGGCGATGCTCACAACCAAGTGCCATATTTTAATTGGACATTAAACGTCTTAGTTTAACAGGCTTGTAAGGACCAGTACAGATTGTCAGCTGTTAATGTGAACTATTAATGTTCATGTCACACATTTATAGTTCATGAACATTAACAGTTCATTAAGATATCAAACCATATGTTGTGCCCATCTGTCTAGTGTCATGTCAAACACTTATACTGCAGATTTATAGTGCAGAATGACGTTACCTTTCATTATGAGGGATTAACTGCTATTCAATTTATTCAGATGACAGGTGACAGGGGCAATTCAATTCCTGCTTTTTGTGAGCAAATGCTTTGAGATTACTACATTACAAACACTTACAATACGATGAATTCTGCATCAAATATACCAAAGAGCCCCAGTGATGAATCAACCAGCCAGTCCATCGGTAGCAGCATTCAGGATAATGAACAAATGATCACATTACAAGATTGTCTAATGAAAGAGCATAGTAGAAAGGAGAACAGTAGATAGGTGATAAAAGAAAAAGTACATCACGTGACACCACAAAGGTATGTCACGTGACCAGAAAACGTTACATTACAATAGTGTCGCTTACCCATATTTCATTAGGGGGCATTCCACTTAACTCGTCCAAGTCTACATCAATGTGGGCGATGAAAGGGTCAGGAGGGACAAGGGCCTGAGAAATTGTTGTTTATGGTAAAATATCTAGACAGAACTTTAAATTTAGCATGCTGTATGTTAACGTTAATGTACAATTGTAATTTTAAAGCAATTCTGAAAGATTGGCGGCAAAATTCTTAAATCTTAATTCCTGAGGGCAGAACTCTTTAATGGACTGTCGATATTACACTCATAAACTACTGTTTGTCATATCACAAATGTTTTGTGGTACTTAATTTGGAGTAACAGATTACAAATCTAACAAGCACCTAAGGATCTATGCAACAGCTATAGTTTTAAACAATACCTTGTGAAAAATTGTCATTCCCAATTTCGATCCAGCTAAAATGTACAGGGTGAAAATTTCATTCCAAACTGGGTTTGACGTTTTGGGCTTAGCAGCGGTTTTTCCAAGAACTTCCCCATCTACACTTACTCTGGGAAATGTTGGATCTATGGCAATTGTTCTTTATATTGAGCCATGTTGTGAAACAATAGACAAGTAAACCAAGTTTTCATCACTAACCATTTCTAGGTAACTTAAATAGGAATTATACAAATCAATTCTCAGCTGAGGTAGACTAAAGAGTCGATATATCAATTCCTATATTAGTTACACTCTTAAAAGTCTAGTTTGTGACAAAACATTTGATTACTTTTCTATGTATTTACTTGTCATTTGACACAAAGTCGTCTGAAGTCCTGAAGCTGCCACAAAAATGACTTTATATACTGTCTTTAACTCATACATACGCTTTGATTCATTCGACAAATGCTCTTAATCAAAAAGGGAAAACATATCTTTATTTTCCATAAACTTTAGAATTTATACCTAGCTTTGAATATGTACCTACTAAACAGAGTTCAATTAAAAGATTATACTAAATCACAATAAGAATGAAATTTAATAATGTTTACCTCAAGTATGGTTCAAGTGTTGTAAGTGATTTCCCTCCTGGGAGTGTGGGAAACAATAAAGAAGTAGCAGATAATATCTTTATCTTAATTCGACCTGTAAAGGGCATTTCTTTTTTCCTGTCATCCCACTATCACCAGTTGGCCAAGCATGCTAAGAAAAATCAGATTGCAAATGGACTGGTGGTTGAATAGAACAAATCTATCTTGAATTAGTAAAAAGTGAAAATCAATGAATAATGTAGTCTAATTAAGTTATTTTCTATCTCCTAATTTAATAAACCCTGTGTTATGACGATTTTATGTCAAATAACTGCCCAAAATTCTGCCCCAGACTAAAATTTGGCAAACCTAGTCCAACTGAAAAAAATATTGTATGTCCTTTCACCAGCTCTTCCGATACTGCTACTATCAGGGGATCAGTGTGCATGGTACAAAAATGAACACTCATTCTTAAACTTATGCAGGCCACCAATGTAAGCGTATTTGTAGTTTGTATTTTGCTACACCTGTACCCAGGCTTTCACAGTTATACTATAGGGGCTCCTGGAAGATTATAGATCATTAAACGGAGGCCCTCCTTATTTAACCTTCAATCGCTGTTTCCCAGTTATTCGGCTGAGTCAACCATATAAGATTGCATAGGCCATCTGCCCTTATCGCACCCCTCTAGAATTGGCGGATCTGGGAATGGAACCCCATAAACTACCTAAATTCACAAGCCCGCATGGCTGGTAGCATGATAATTGATAGCCTCATGATTGATAACCTAACCAATATTACTTTTATCCAGAATTTGAATTGAACTTTATGTGTCATTGAAGTCTAAGAAAAGCTTCAATAATGAAACACAGATCAAGTTGAATAATCTTTCACAGAAATAGACAACCGGTTTCGAGATGTTACATCAGTGGCGTAACGTAGTAGGTTTAGCCAATATGGCGCCCCTCGGCGATGAAAATGCGCCCCTAATTGGCGCCCCTGGTGTAAGGGCTTACTTGAAGCAAAATGGCCAAAAATCTAAATAAATAGTGAAGTTATTAAACCAAACACGCGATTTTGCTAGTCGCGCAGTTAATCTTGCAAAATCGTCCCATATTTTTTATGACGATTTCGCGCCCCCTGATGGGGCATCGTTACGCCGCTGTGTTACATAGAGATGTTAAATGTCATAATCTCGTCCTCAGGTCCTCCTCGAAAGATTTACACACGATTAAAGAAAGAAAGTGCTCTAAAGAGTGAGAGAGTTGCTGTCAATCTGCCAGCCATCGATTCCATTTTAGTATGCAGCGACCAATCAGGGGTGGAGGAATATACTAAAAACTGGGGGGGGGGGGAGCAACTTTTCATATGACAATTTGCCCGCAATGCTCACTCGGCTGTAATTGTTACTTTACCCAAAAACATGAAATCTGCTTAAACTGATGTTTTTCTCTTGATGTTCCGGCTGGAAATTTTAATTTTGAACCATTTTGGCAGTACAATAATACAGCTTGGTTGTGCTGTGAGTTTTGGCAGTGCTTTCTTATCAGTGACACAGTGCTAGGCAGTAGGTTTTCCAAATTTTAGCTGAAATGTCATAAACAGAACTTCTAGCACTGCAATCACCTCAGTTTTAGTTTTCAATGGAAGATCTTAACCCTGGTGAACTCTTCAAAATAAAGGTATGAATAATTGGCACAAGATAGCTTAGAAGCAATTACTTAATAGAAGTTGTAGAAAAGAGGGAGGAAGCAAATGATAAATTACCCCAAAATATTTGAGATGGCCAAAGCTTAAGGACCCTGGCCCCTTTGTCATTTTAAATCACAATTATGGTGAAATTCCCTAGCTTTCGTACTATAAGGAACTAAATCCTACAGGAATTACAAACTTATAACCTTTTTACCAGTTTAAAATAGCGGATATGAATAAAACTATTAGTTTAAGTAAAATAAATAAAAATGAAAAAGGTAAAATAAAATATTGTTAAAAAAGGTAAAATGTTCGAAAAAAGATAAAATGTTTTCTAGAACAAAGCTAAGAAGCAAAAATGTGGGATGGCATATTGATACCTTGGCCCCCATCCAAATTTGTGGGGAGGTGCAATGGCCCCCTGCCCCTTGTTCCGCCACACCTGTGACCAATCATGAAAATATTCAATATCTCTTTAAAAGCGACAAATAGGGAAAGACGATTTCAAGAAAAGTTGATTTTACTGCTTATTTTACGTCAGTTCACCTAACCTTAACCAAGTGCTTACGTAAGTCGCGCGCGCGGCAGTTACACAGCCTTTGATAGCGTACAGCTTGTCTGTTGTCGCGGTGATACCCGACTCAAGCAGCTAAAGCTGAACGTTAGAACAGTAGACGGATATAATCTCGTCAACGTACAGCCTCTGATAGCGTACGCAAGAGGCAAAGAGGGCTCTAATCTGAAAACAATTACGTCAGCTCCTGTTTTAATTGCGGGCAATATTTTGGTTACTTACACCTAAATCTTTTTCCAAAACAGTTTTAAAAACTAAATATTTGTTTGCGCGGCTCTTTCTATGTTTCTTTGCGATCGCGTCGGGAACAACAAAGACTGAAGTCCCCAGGCAACGTATTTATTATTAATAAGTAATCGCAACGAGAGCTGGCGTTCACGTCTAACTAAGTTCTTACGCTCGCTACGTTCACGGCTGCCGTTTTCACAGAAAAGGAAGTAAGTCCATTTTTGAAAATTTTGAGATATCGGTACCAAAATACTCAGGAGAAAATTCTTTATCAGATGTGCTATGTTTTATAGCAAAAATGAATTTTAAATCAAAATTAGGGAAGTATGTCACAATTTTGACGCAAAATATTGATCGCAACTTTGTGATACTCATTTCACAGATAAAGAAGTAAGTTTGGACTTACTTCTTTTTAAAAGAAATTACCACGTTTTGTCTCAGAAACGGAAGTATGATGATGATATTGAAAATTTATAAAATACTGGCTACAATGAGCATTTTATTAACAAATAAACTAAAAAGGACCTCTTAATTTATAAACTCTAAATAAAAAAAATCAAGCATTAAAAACGATGGGTATGATTTCAAAACACATGGCAAAAGATACCAATTCATAAAGCTTGTGGTCCTTTAGACTGGTAACCCAGTTAATGGCTCAGTGGCGCAGTCGGTTAAATCGTCTACCTGCTAATCGAAAGGTTAGCAGTTCGATTCCCAACTGCGGCACTAAGGATTCCGTTGGATCTATGCAGCCCCACGGTCCACTCAGCCAAATGCTCGAGAAATCGGGTGTGAGGGTTAAATGAGTAGCTGCCCATTGCAGCGAAGTCTCGGGCGATAAAAGTATGGTACACACTACCTTAACCGTCACTGGCGTGTATGTATAATTGTACATTCGGCCTCC
>JH152712.1:217479-230194 GCA_000226015.1 Mnemiopsis leidyi | reverse complement strand
CAATGGGTACCAATGGGCAACAATGGTACCAATGGCAACAATGGGTACCAATGGGCAACAATGGGTACCAATGGGCAACAATGGGCAACAATGGGTACCAATGGGCAACAATGGGTACCAATGGGCAACAATGGTACCAATGGCAACAATGGTACCAATGGCAACAATGGTAAAAATGGCAACAATGGTAAAAATGGTGACAATGGTACCAATGGTGACAATGGTACCAATGGTGACAATGGTACCAATGGCGACAATTGTACCAATGGCGACAATCAGAGAAAAAAATATGATACTTCAAAAATGGCGAGAGTGGTGCCATGGCAACATTGGTACCAATGGCGACAGTGGTGACAATGGTGACAATGGTACCAATGGCGACATTGGCATAATCAGAAAATATACCGATTTATCGGCATTGATGAAAGTGGCACCATTGGTGACACTGTCACCATTGGCACCCTGTCACCATTGTTGCCACTGTCACCATTGGCACCACCGTTGGTATACTTATTTCCTGATTATCGCCATTGTCGCCATACTGTTGTCGCCATTGCATTGGTACCATTGGTACCAATATTGCCATTGGCGCCAATGTCACCATTGTTGGTACCATTGTCGCTATTGGGATCATTGTCACCATGGGAACCATTGTCCCCATTGTTATTCCAAATAATCCATTCACTCTGAGTGGTGATCGTGAAAAAGGTGTTGCCATCGAGTGGTTCCATTGGTTCCATTTAAATAATGAATCCAATGGTCGCCAATGACGATAGCCATTGTCCCCAATGGAACACAACCATTGGCGCCAATGGCTATAGGGACCACCATTGGCACCACTGACCTCATAGCCATTGGCGGCAATAGAACATCCATTTGTTCAATTGAGTGGATCCATTGGCGCCATAAGTAAAAATATATAAATATCGAATTCAAAAACACAATTTTAAGAAGTTAACAATAATATCAATCTAATATCGTTAAAACTCAATTTTTTGCACTGCTCACGGGCATTGGTCATGGCTATTTTTATTTTTTATAGTTGACTACATATATCAACATAAAGCATACAGATTGATGAAAATGTCTGACAGCTCTTAGCGACATGACAGACAATTTACTGTTGACTTAAACATTTAACAATTTTCGATACTGATCATTAGCAAATCGGAACCAAAGCCATGTCAAAAGTTGACAGCCAGACGGCGGATGGGATTGCTTTATGCTTCTTCCACACAGGGAGATTCAAAGTATATTCCAATGCATTATGGTGTATACCTTCATAATGTGATCAGTGCAAGTATGCACACATTTTAATAAATTTTCTGCAAAATGGTTTGTTCTCTGTCATTTAAATTCCATAGGAGACTCAACCTAGAATAATGGTCTGAAAAGGTAAGAAATCTCTGTGAAGCTTTTTGATGTGCTACTGACTATGGCACTAAAGGAAGATTACCTCCTGTAAGGCACTGACCACGACTATGACACCCCGGATTTTGCCCTATAAAAATACCATTTGATCATGACACTCGACAAATGGTCAAAAAATTGTGGTCATCTTACTCCCTCCCTAATTCTTGTTAGGCCTAATTGAATTTATCTTATAGGTTTTTGTCAGAAAACTAAAACATATTACACTTTATTTACTTATTACAGACTTCAGGATGGCTGCATCATGCAATAGCATGATAAAAATGTAAGAATTGCTGCTATAGCGTTTCCATGACTGAAGAAAGATTTGGACCAATAGTTTTCCGCCAGAACTTTGATTCTGGAAACTTTGGCTCTGTAGAGAAAATAGAAAACACAAATGAGGAGGATCTTGTTGAATTTAAAGTGTGGACAAGGCCAGACTGTGCTGGATCATGTTACGAAAACGGGAACAGAACGTGGTTTCACTTCAGGTAAATCTAACAATTCAATTAAATGATAAAATTTGATTTTTTGGATGACTTTTTCAAGTATTTATTAAAATTATAGTTAGCCTGGTGACCTCAGTTTTTGTTTCTGGGGAGACACGTAACACCGGGTTGTAGTTGATATCTGTTGATATCTGTTGAACTTGATGTATTTCATCCGATTCTTTCTCTTCTTCAGTGTGTCAGGAGTGGCAAGCCACAAAACCTTAAAAATAACCATGTGCAATCTGAACAAGCAGAGTAAGCTGTATAGTCAGGGCATGACGCCAGTTTATCGAACTGTCCCTGGAAAGATTAAGTGGGAAAGAGTTAGAGAGAGGCCAACATATGAGGTGAATATTTTACCTTACTGGTTAGACCAGTTTTATTGATTCTTATCATTTACAGGATGTGTTTAGTAGTCTCTATTTTTATTTACAAAATAATTTAAAAAAACACTTAAATGAACCATAGCATTTTCCACACAAATTTTCTCCCACAGATGATAGATGGACAGTTTCATCTGACGTTCATGCATACCGTTTTAGATAGCAAGATAACCACCTACTTTGCTTTTGTCTACCCATTCAGTTACACTGATCTTCAGAAAAAGATGGATCTTATCGAATCCAGGTTGGACCTTTAGTTTGCACTGAACATTTGATCGAACAGAACTCTTGTTTAGAAGAGAGAACTCTTGTTTACTCTCAAAGTTATACCGCGATATAAGATATGTGATCAAGTAACAACAGGAATAGTTTCGTAATTTTGCAGGATTCTTAAAAATGTTGTATCCTGCACTGTAGCATTGTGCATGCTGTTTAAAGACATGCTTAGCAACTATTATGCAATTCACTATGTCAGGAATAACAATAATTTGTCGAAAATGTCGACATCCGGTTCATGCAATTAGAAAATTAAGGTTGATTTTAACCATAGCAGAAAATACATTAAACAATCCTCTTGATCAATTATGCTTATCTGTGGCTTTATAACAACCTTTAAACATGTTTCAGATAAAACTTGTGAGATTACACTTCTATTACAGACATATAAAAGTAAAAAATGTGGTAGACAAACTGTTATCATCTCAAAAATTGAATGAAGTTATCCTCAGATTTATCACTCTGCCCTGGAACTTGCCCTCGTGGAAATCAAACGAGGAGTTTCCGAAGGATGCAATTTATTACCATTCCACAACACTCTGCCATACTCTCAATAACCTAAAGGTAGACCAAATTGTAAATTTTCGAGTAGCTTAATGCTACACTTCAGTTCATCTTGTCAAGAGTGATTTATTTAATTTATCACAAAATTTACAGCCTCATCATTCAGGTACATCTCCTTACGATATCATCGCCACATGGGATGTGCGATGAGAGAGAAGCTCCCCTCAACCATCTCTTTCCAGACGGACCATCCTCCCTCCCTAGACGCTTCACTGGCAAGAAGGTACTGTGTGGATTTCCTAAACGAAGTTTAGTTAACTTGCAATCTTCTACTCTACTACATGCATACTGAATTAACTGTAAAACTAATAAGCATGCATACTGTATTTAAGCTTTGTTACAATAAACAGTCATTAGGGTTGGTAATGTAGTGGGATCTACCCCGACTTTCTTGCAGATCGGGGTTTCGAGTCCCAGATCCGCAAATCCTAGAGGAGTACGCTAAGGGCATTTGCCTATGCAATCTTCTTCGGTCGACTCAGCCGAATGACCGGGAAACCGTGATTGAGGGTTAAATGAGGAGGGTCTCCGTTAAAAGATCTAGAATCTTCAAGGAGCCCCTTCAGTGTAACTGTAAAAGCCTGGGTACAGGTGTAACAAAATAAAAATACAAAAACTAGATAAACATATAAAACTCATTCAGTTGCCAGACTTTCTAGTGTCCCCTTGCTTACCCATCAAATAGCTTCATTCCCACTTCAGGTTTACTTCATCTCATCGCGAGTCCACCCCGGAGAAGTTCCCGCTAGTTTTGTTATGAACGGTTTTCTGAGTTTCATCCTGCGTCCCCGAGATCCCAGAGCTATCCTCCTGAGACAGTTGTTTGTCTTTAAAGTTATACCTATGTTGAACCCAGACGGAGTTTATAGTGGACATTACAGGTTAGGTTTTACTTCTTACTTTCCCTGCTTCCATATGTTTTACTTATGAGTAAGATTTAGTTAGATTGAGACGTTACGAAACTCTCTTAAAGCAAACATCTTAACTCACAGTGATTTACTTGAAAGCTTATAATGCGTGATTTATGTATCGTATGCCCACTTTCATTAAAATTGTTGTTCGGTTATTCCTATTTTTGGTTGAATCCTGCCCAGAAGGACCTTTAATAAAATCGCTCATATAAACGTATAATATAATATAACACTTCTCGTTAACCATTGCCATGGGTAACTACTCATGACTCACTAATGCAACAATTAAATTTGTATTTCCCTCTTTTAGCGCGCCATCCCCCCTGAATAGGAGTAAACCTAACAATAAAGGGCCCTGGGAATAACTGAAATTTAATCTCTGTAACTGAAATTTAAAGATCGATTAGCGATTCAACTTGTACCTCTGATAATATTCTCAGGACTGATAGTAGAGGGGTGAATCTAAACCGGTACTACATCAACCCTTGTCCTAAACTCCATCCATCTATATACGGCGCTAAAGCTATCATCATGTACCATCATAGAGGAGGTATGTATATATTGGGTGCGCTAGAACGTTATAAGGCAGAATGTTACAAAACGCAGTGATTTTGCACCAGGGATGTCCTGCTCCAAACTTCGTTAGGGTTAGGGTTAAAGTGAGGGAAGTTAGGGTCGCTGGGGCAAAATTAGTGGGGCACAATGTTGTGGGGCACGATGTTCTGGGGCAGGAGGACGGGAATCTTCCATCGCAGCTACGGGGGAGGTTAAGGTAGGGTGTTATTGTTCCCACTTGCCAGGATGATGATATTATATTATTTTAACTTATCGGGCCGTGAATGCAGAAATGCCTTCGCTTATCTCTATACTCTTTCAATGACAATAACGATGGTGTATTTTGGATATCTGAAATAAGGAAAAAACACAGGTCGGGACTGCAAATGCGGAGCAGACAACACCTTCAAAATATCCCGGAAATCCCCAGAACTTTCCCCGGGAGACGGCAGTTCCACTACCACTTCCAGCAGTTACTCCACCAAGACGAGCCCCGAGAGGGTGGAGGATGTGATGTCGTGTGAGGGAGACAACGATGAACTGGATAAACAGGTGCAGAGCATTCTTCAGAACCTCAGAAAGGTGTGTGGACATTGATGCTCGGAATGCTGTGTTGATTGTAATTAATTTGACGTTCTTGTTGAGAATATTTGATTTTGTGAGAAACTATAGCATCATTATGAAGTAGCCCAATAAGCCCATGCTCCAAGGTTGGAGTGAATATCACACTTTTTAGGACATCGACGTCAGCGATGAGGAGTTTCAAGCCAAAATGGAGGCCCGGGTCTCAGAAATCTGTTCCAAGATGGCACAACTCAACCAACACGCTCTGGAGAAAACACAGGAAAACGAAAAGAGAAATAAAGGAAACCCTGGTAAGTCATTTTGTAGAGTTTGTATTTCACCGCCAGCAAGTGTCTACTGACTCGTGGTATATTTTCTTTGTTAAACCGAGTTTGTGAACTCTATTTATATCAAAACCGACGCATTTTTACCAAATTCAGACTGAAACGCGTACGCCTCATGGTTATCACCTGAAATACTATTTGTACTCATGTATTTGTGTTTCAGTCCAGCTTAGGACGGTGGTAGTATCCAACTCAGTATCGGAGCTAACAGACCCGGATCAAAACGTGGAAGTTAGGACGTGTGTCTGTGGATCAGCTCCTGAACCTCTTCCCATCAACAAACAGTTACTTCACAACGGGGTGTGTTTGTTCGTCTAGAACTTGTTTTACTTTTTGTTGTTACATACCTTTGTTTACACTTTCTCCTTGTTTAACTTAAAAATTTCCGACTTCTCCCCAGAATTCTGACCTTATCCTTATCTTCCCAATATTGTTGTAGGGTGGCATTCCAGAGAAGATTCACCCAGAAAGCGGTATAGAGATGTACGTAGACTTACATGGACACGCTTCTAAACGTGGTTGTTTTATTTACGGCAACAGTCTGACTGACGAGCGGCAGGTACGAAATACAGATATTTAGTTTGAAAGTTTAGAATGTAGTAATGTAAATAATTTTTACTTTTTACTTAATTTGTTTACTTTCCTATTCCATTTCTACTGTTTAAGCCTTATCTACTGCTGTGCTGGATTTTTTATATCGTGGCAGCCGATTTGCATTTAAAATGTTGGATAAATCTGTGATCAATGTTTGATCAGAGCGCGATCACTGACTGCGCTGGATCCAACTTTGCCAACCAATCTCTGTATATCAATCATGAAAGTCCATATCACTTGCATGCAATATCGAAACACCAGCAATTAGATCATCAATATGCACTTTGATTTAATTTTCACGTGCATAATGTGACATTTGTCAGCAACAAGTGAAGATCACGTGTTCTTTATTAAAGATAGAAAATATTCTGTATCCGAGGCCTATTGCTTACATTTTACAGATAGAAAACATTCTGTATCCGAGACTGACTGCGTACATTTTACAGATAGAAAACATTCTGTATCCGAGGCCTATTGCTTACATTTTACAGATAGAAAATAATTCTGTATCCGAGACTGATTGCTTACATTTTACAGATAGAAAATATTCTGTATCCGAGACTGACTGCGTACATTTTACAGATAGAAAATATTCTGTATCCGAGACTGATTGCTTACATTTTACAGATAGAAAATATTCTGTACCCGAGACTGACTGCGTACATTTTACAGATAGAAAACATTCTGTATCCGAGACTGATTGCGTACAACTCCGTACATTTCGACTTTTCTGGATGCTGCTTCACAGAGCGGAACATGTACGCCAAAGACAAATCGGATGGGCTAAGCAAGGTACATGATAGTTGATTTCTTAAGCTATACCTGACGACGATTAACACATGCTTATTGAAAGCTTCTTCAACAACAAACTCGTATCTATTTATGTCTACCAACACCCCTACAAATATCTGACGAGGTACTAAACAAGTTAATGGAATGTGAAGTTGTACCCCTCGGCCCTCAAGGATTTTATTTTCAACCAGAGATATAATTTACTATATTTCGAAACCTCCACTCAACTGAAACCTCCGCCCACACAGGAAGGAAGTGGGAGGGTGGGTATCTACAAAAGTACGGGTATAGTCCACTCCTACACATTGGAATGCAACTACAACATGGGACGCCAGCTCAATCAGCTCCCCGCCGCCAGTAAAGACAACGGTCGCGCCACGCCGCCCATCACCGCCTCCTTCCCGCCCAAATACACTCCCGACAGTTGGGAAGAGGTCTGTAGGGCGCGAGTTTGGCGCGATAAATTTGTTTTTATTGAAGAATCTAATCGTTTTTATTGAAGAAACTGTTATATCTTTGCTTGAATTGGGTTTACTATATCGAATTGAAATTATACATGATTAAATGAATTAGGTAATCATGTTACATTCAGGGGTTTCGGGCAAATGACTATACAATAGTATTATTGTATTCCAAGATCTTACAGAATCTATACCTGTCTTTTATTGATATTTTGGAAACGAGATTGTCTGAAACATGGTGATTTCTATTGTCTATACCTACTCTAACTAAAATGAATATTACAGGTTGGAAAAGCGCTGGCAGTAGGATTGTTAGATCTGCACAATGTCAACCCCTGGTCACGTCTTCTCAACACAGATGTTGTGAACGTGCACGGGTTGAGAGGGCTCATGTTGAGAACCAGCAAAGGCAACACCAACACAGGTTAGGACTTCATGGATTCCTGGCATGTTGGAATCTAATCGACATCATATGATGCCAACCTATGATATTCACACTCGTTTACTTCTTAGTTCTACAAATTCCCAACACTTTCGAGAACTACATTGTAGAACCACAAATCTAGAACCAACCCAAAACTCTAACGGTGAACAACATAGGACGTTTTACAGGCCCCATTGCGCGGCTTACACACACTTTTTATAATATAAACTATATGCCGGCGCGCAATCGGTCCCATTTAAAAGTCCTATGTTTTTCACTGTAAAACCATCCAGAACCGACCTTGAACAAACCCAGACACGTTACCTGAGTCCAGTTTGTTCAGGACCGGGCGTGCTGCGCAGACTGGCGTACGCTACCAGCAAGATAGTGAACAACAACGCAGAGAACTTGGCGGTCAAACCACCCCGACCCACCAACAAGAGTAGAAATAACAAAGTGACGGAATCGAGGAGCAGCATGAAGAGAATGACTAATGTCAGCAGGACTGATTTGAATAGACACGAAAAGGCAGACACCCTCGATACTGGTAGGAACTTTAGGTTACTTTTCCTTTCTGACGTCTCATTAACAGAGCTCACAAGTTTCATGATGAAAATTATCACACCCTCAATACTAGGATCAATCGTAGGACTGGTTACATGTTGTCCAATCAATTTCTTACTTCAAATCCACAATCTCGATCGCGCATGTTTACAGATAGAGACCCACAACTCTCTAACCTACTTTCAGAATCAGATAGTTGCAGCAGAACAGACTTAACCAAGACAGCAAAGGATAGAACTAGGTCAGTGAAGGAGAAAAAGCAGCAAGGAGATAGTGAAACAGACAAAACAGGGAAACAGTATAGTGAAACAGACAAAGGAGGAAAACAGCATAATGAAACAGACAAAACAGGGAGACAGTACAGTGAAAGTGACAAAGGAGGAAAACAGCATAGTGAGAGTGATAGTAAGACGGGGGAATGTACTGACAGTTCTTCTGGTGGTAACTCTAAACAGGGTAAAATATGACGTTTATCTTTGTTTTGTAAACTGTCATGTGTTCATTCCTAGAGCAAGGGAGCAAGTATATTTCCATATTGTCAGGAACAGTTCGTACCAACTGCACCAAAAACGCAGTTTTTATTGACAATAATTTAAATGGATCTAATTATTCATGACTGAAATCGTCATTAAAGAAGTGTGCTGTCGACTTATTGAAAACTGCCAGGTTTGCTCTCGTTTGGCGTGACTAACTTTACACTACCTCCCTAATACTAATGACCTCTTTTTCAGACAAGAAAAGAGACAGAAGTTCATTACTCCGCCAGACTTCGGCGTCGCTTGCGAAGCGGTCTGAAAAAGTGCGGAAACAGGTATCGACCGAGGAAAATAAGGAAACTAAAGATGAGGTCAACTACACAGATAGCATTGACTTGAAGAATGAGATTTCCGTACAATATAGGTTCGTCTTCTCCATCGATATTTTATCTTTTCCGTTTTCCGTTTTGTAGAATGATTGAAGTATACAACAAGAAATTTGGTTGTTATCTATTAATTGGACATTTAAGTGCTAAATTTACTTTGGTATTTAGGTTGGGCATTTTATAAATCTGCAAATAGAGTGCTAGTAAAATGAACTACTAAAGTAACATAACAATACTACAGAATTTTTACTACTATTTCAAATACAGGACTTATTAAGTAGCACTTGATAAGTAAATAACGGTACTCATGGCAAATCTAGATATTTGCGACAACTCCTTACGACCACTATTACTCAACTAAAACTCCGTATCTGCTATCAGATCGCTGTACAGCGGTGTCTACAAACTCGACGTGGAAGAGGAACCGTACTCCTGTGTCAAGAAGATTTTCCCTACAGCTACAATCAAGCCTGTAATCTTACCTAACGACAAGCAAGCCTCACTCTGTAACTTTATAGACCTTTCTGACAACCAACAAGGTACGGAAATTCTAGATGTTTTACATTCTAATTATCATGACTATCAGTTTCTTTTAAATATCATGTCGATAATATTATGAATTGGTGGCCCATTCCAAATTAAGAGAAAATTACATTTAACTTAGGATAAATCTGTCACAGGATCGAAGAATCTGTCGAACGACTCACTTGTTGATGAAATTCAGTTGGAGCCAAATCAGGGTAGACAGAAGGTATGACTTGCGTTTTATTTTGATAATAAAAGTTCAGTGTTACTCGACTATGGTTGGTTGTATGTTATAACTTTTCATTGGTCAATCGGTGTCCCATGATTTTAAGAATTTGCGACCCTTCTCCTAGAAATACAGTCTTAGTATACACTTTACAGAATAGATAAAACCGCAACTTTAAACATATCATCGCCCAATTACCTTCACAAACGTTTCAGTGTGTACTAATCTTTAAATTTAACTTTTGCTTTGGGGCCGGGCTAAGTACTTAATTTTAAAGTAAGTTTTCCTCAAATATACTGTACAATTACAAAAATCAAATCAAAATTTGTTTACAATTTAAAAAATCGAATTAAAATTTGTTTACTCGTATTAGACCCTCAAGTATTAGATCTACAAGATCGATTAAATACAGTCAAGAGCGTTGAAGTGTTGTTCTAAAAATTGTGGCTTAAGTAAACTTTAACTGGTAAGACGATAGAACGGAAAAAGTTCAAGGGTTGTCAACGGCAGAAAAAACCATTATTTCATGAGTCACAATACAAAAGTATGATTATATAAAAGCCCTTCAACAATTACAATTTTGATAACATCATGTTTGCAGGTTAGTCTGGCTCCAAAGACGGTGTCCTGCGGCCAACCAACAGTAACGAGCCACATCACCCACTCCAAGATCTCCAGAAAGTCAACAACCGGATATTATCCTGCTCTAAGACAAGGGTACGTCACGTGATACTGGCATATCACGTGATACGGGCATATCACGTGATACGGGCATATCACGTGGTTGCCACGTGTAACTTTATCGTATAATGTTGATTGTTGATGCTTACTGAATGTAATGCGAATGGTATTTTTTCGATATGAAGGATTGTATTATCTTGATAAACCAGCAACTACATGCCATACCATGAGCTCAAACTCTTCATAAACCAGCAATGCCATACAATGAGCTCAAACTATTTTATATGACGTCATGCTAAACTATCCAATGAAATGGCCACATTTTAATCTCAGACTCTCGGCAAAATTAATGGGCCATATAACTGAGTTTGCACGGCGGTACATCGTGTATATTCTGCTTGGCAATGACACAGCACTCTGTGTCTTGTGTAGTCACTGCTCACTGCGAGAAATTCTACAATTCTTAATGACGAAATTTCTGAGTTCCGACAATCACAGCAAATTAAGCCTTTGAAATTCCGCCGAAAACCCAACAAATTCTGATTAGTTGAATGCCGAAATTCAAGCTGTTTACTTACACAAAACATGTTCTATATCAGAAAATATGACTTTATATTGGATGATGGTGTGTTGGGCAATGGTGTGTTTGATGATATATTTCTCATATTGATTTTCCATTATAATTAGTATACTGTACTAATTGTAACATTTTCAATAAAAATATCGTATCAGTTTATCACGAGAAAAGGTAAATTTAAGAATAAAATAGCCACTAAGTCTATTTGATAAAATCTAAGATATTCTCTAAAAAAATAAATCCGGGTTCAGTGTGTCCTTGTCCTCTCTCTGACCCCTAACTCGTCCTCTCTCTGTCCCCTAACTCGTCCTCTCTCTTACCCCTAACTTGTCTTCTCTGTGACCCCTAACTCGTCTACTCTCTGACCTCTAACTCTCTCTGTCCCCTAACTCGTCCTCTCTCTGACCCCCTAACTCGTATACTCTCTGTCCCTTAACTCGTCCTCTCTCTGACCCCTAACTCGTATACTCTCTGTCCCTTAACTCGTCCTCTCTCTGTCCCCTAACTCGTCCTCTCTCTGTCCCCTAACTCGTCCTCTCTCTGTCCCCTAACTCATCCTCTCTCTGACTCCCAACTCGTCTTCTCTCTCTCACCCCCACCACTATCTTCCTCTACCCTCTTCTCCACATGCGTTGTTAAAGAACTAGCTGCAGTCAGACTGGCTAATCTCTCCTTGTTGTATGTCGGCACTGAAAGTCCAGAAGTCAGCTTTATAGCTGATAAAGACATCTGTTTGGTAAGTGGAGGGTGGGAGGCCTTTATTGCTCCTGCTGATTTGGCTGAGAGATTTGGTGGTGTTAGTCGCTTCTAAATGAGTAAAGTAAAACCAGACCTTTTTGTTTCAGAATTTTCCAAAAATGATGCCCCAATAAATGTACGACTGTAAAGTGAATATTTCATACCTCTTGTTAAAGATGGGTGATCTCTTCTCCCCGTCACGTGACCAATAGCCGAGTTAACATTAAGTTCCCTGTCACTCTTAGAGCTACGATAAAGGTGTTTGTTGTGGAAATCCCCTTCCTTTGTGTTATGTGACACAACGTTGTGTATCGCTTCTGCTACCAAGTTTTGTACCACCGTCGTCTCCGCTTCGACGTTTTTCTAGAAAGTTAAAGTTCAACAGTGTTTTCAATATTCTCTTCTTGACTCGAGTGAAGGACACAGGATTTAATGGAAAATCATCGATATATTTCTGCGTTAAAACTGTGCGATTAGTTGGATCGGACAATATATTCTGTTCAAAATTAGACGATGAAATAAAGAAACGGCTCTGTAAATTTAAATTTTATCATAGATAGTTAATCAAGTAAACAGAAAAACTACAATAATCGGCTCACTGTTACTCGCTGTTACTCACATTTGCTCCTACGGTCACACACACACACACACACACACACACACACACACACACACACACACACACACACACACACACACACACACACACACACACACACACACACACACACACACACACACACACACACACACACACACACACACACACA
>JH152712.1:193981-211911 GCA_000226015.1 Mnemiopsis leidyi | reverse complement strand
TATTGTGTTATTTTATCTGGTTTTACAGTTATATTACCNGGTTTTTACACAGTTCTCCTCTCCACTAGTTGAGTTTACTCGATACAGAAGTGAGATTGTGTCTCCCGAACCAAACTTGAAACTCTCTGTCTTGTCCTCGTTAGGGAGAGGGAGATTTCCTTCTAGAGTTGGAGCACCAGCTAACGTCATCACGATCACTCCCAGAAGTGAGAATTTCTTTAAAATCCACCGTAGTTCGCCAGGAGGTATCCAAGAGTAACCGGATATTTTCTCTTTATAGAAAGTGATGTCGCAGTATAAAACATTATCTTGTGTCAGATTAAGGTCCTGGATTCTCAGTATCTCCCATTCCGTCTTTTCTGTTCTGAAATATATTTCCAACTTTTTGTGCTCATTGCTGAAACTGCCTGATATTTCCTCTGTCTTCACTTCAAGAATGTGAGTGTCCCAGCTAAAGTTGATCTCCTCTCCTCTGTTTACTTTTCTCCATCCACACCCTCCCTCTACTGCTGCTACCAAGATCCACACTAGAAGTGAAGGTACAGTGTGGACTTTCTTCATTCACAATAACTTGCTGGAGTTTCTCTAAAGAAAACAGTCAGAACAACTAATACAACTGGTCAATGACCAAGTTACTTGACATGGTTACCTTGTTCTTGTAGTCTAATAGTCTACAGAGCTAGAATTTTATTGGCTGGAACACGATCTACCTTTTGTCAGATCGTTGAAGAAGGGCCCTGATTCTGTCCCACCTTATCATTAGTTAATTACAAAAAATTTATAGTTTATTACTTTGGAGAGAAATTACTACAATTTTCTTTCCTTCAGTGGTCAAGTTTTGTCGTTTAATCGTTATCTTAAAGGGTTCTAATTTGGCAAATGAGCCTTTTATATACCTTTCTAAAATCGAAATTGACAATTAACATCAGGTGAGCTAGCATCTGGTAGCATTACTGGAGAGAGAATTTATAATCTAGCCGTTTAGATCAGAACTATAACATGGTTATGTCTGCGATAGTGCGGCACGGCTTTTTCTGTAATTATTGTGGTTTTTCCCTAGTAGAGTAAAATTTTACCATTATTGTGCAATGTGCCACACTATATTTACTAAAAAATGTAGTAAATAAAGACAGATTATACAATGTTAATAAAAACATCCTCTTTTCTAATAATTTAATGTCTATTTATAACAAAAAACATATAAAAATAAAATATAAATTGCTTGCTGCTACAAACTTCTGTAAAGACATATTGAAATTTAAACTGTTCTTATTTTTTTCCACTTATATAGTTACAAAATAATTGGTACAAAATCTTTATTGTCCTTTCTATAGACAAGAATATAGTAAGGTAATATTATCTTGTTCAGTTCATCCTCACAGACAAGACGCTGTCGTCTTTCCAAATCAGACTTTTCCAATATTAGTGATCTGAAATGTACCTTGTTTTAGTAATCTGTGTGTGTACTGTTAGTCATAAGTTATATCTAGTTTATATATTCAAAGTATTTGTGATTGATTTTAAAACTTCTAAGCTAGGCCAACCTGGAAATTGATCTACATAATACATACTTGCATTCTCCAAAATTGTTTTTGTCTCCTCTTCAACTCTGAAAATTCGCACTAAAAAACACGGAGAGCGAATAGTTAATGACGATATCTAAGTTAGATAGTCTGATTTGAGTAAAACATGTTGTTTAATGCCATCCCACAACCCCTCCTGTTCCCTGTTACCTGTTTGTATAAGTTATGTTAATAAGTTAGCGACATTCTTTAGAAATACTAGGATAGTAAGACATAGTTAAAAATAGTAAAACTAACAAGTGTCGTGTTATTGTATTGTGTGTAGTTATATTACCTGGTTTTACACAGTCTTCATCTCCACTAGTTGAGTTTACTCGATACAGAATTGAGATTGTGTCTCCTGCACCAAACTTGAAACTCTCTGTCTTGTCCTCGTTAGGGAGAGGTAAATTTTCTTCTAGAGTTGGAACGCCAGCTAACGTCACCAGGATCCCCAGAAATTGTTTTTTCTTGAAAATCCACCGTAGTTCACCAGGAGGTATCCAAGAGTAAGCGGATTTTTTCTCTTCATAGAACGTGATGTTACAATGCAAAATATTATCTTGTGTCAGATAAAGGTACTGGATCCTCAATAAACCCTCTTCCGTCTTCTCAGTTCTGAAATATATCTCCAACTGTTTGTGCTCATTGCTGAAACTGCCCGATATTTCCTCTGTCTTCACTTCAAGAATGTTAGTGTCCCAGTTAAAGTTGATCTCCTCTCCTCTGTTTACTTTTCTCCATCCACATCCTCCCTCTACTGCTGCTACCAAGATCCACACTAGAATAAGCGGCAAGGTCGACTTCATTCTTCTTCTCTCCGGGCGAACTAACAAAACGAACTTAGTCGAGCTCCTTTATAACGCATACCAGCATCTGAACTAGCTCAATAAAACTCATTATTTATCAGCTGCTGTTGATGACTACCCCGCTAATTGCTTCCACGTGTGCTTAAAATTTTCCGTTTAGCCGGACAGCTGTTCTACCACGTTCTCGTGGCACGTATATTTGTATCATGACCTCATTAATTTCCTTCGTGATTAGCGAATTTCCAATTTTCTGGGCCCTTAATTATTGCACCATCCAAGTTAAGCTGTTAGTTGTTACTATTTTGAAATAGGCCCCTAAGTATCAGAACATCTAGCACAAATCTCACTAATGAATATGTTTGAATTACCGGCGGTATCCATCGGGGTGAACCTGTTTGTCGACAAGTGACCGGTGTTCACGAGAAATTCAATTTTATATTGGGGATTTGCGACGAAAAATTGATGGCTCCTGTCTCAAACTTTTAGAGATGATAAACGTTCAGAGTATTAGAAATACGACCGAGAATCCAAGCGGTTGGTCGTTGGTAATAGAGTAGAGTTTTAAACACATGCTAAAGTTCAACCATCAAGGTTTCTTTATTTCGATTTGACCATATATGGTTAAGGCTGAATTCAAATCAAAACTCATACCGGGAATTCAGAGGGTGTCCGTTAATACTGATATCGGTAATGGCTATTACTTTATGATTTACTCCAATAAACATTACGCTCATTGACTATAATGAGGATTCACACTGTTCACGGTGTTCACTATTTCATTATCTCTTGAAAGCTCATGATGTTTTAGCAGACCGAAATCAGCTGCTTGCATTTGTAAATGATAGATTGAGCAGTGTCTTTCTGTAATTTCGCTGAAATTTTTGTCAGCCTTGACAGAACATTTATCTTAGACCCTGCTGATAACTGTATGCTGTGTCAGTGGTGTCACAATTTCAATTGATGTGTAAATTCACGTCAATCATGTTTTTCGTCCACTGTCTGAGTGGTATATAATTGATTGTAAACTTTATCAATTATCAAGGTATTAACTTCATTTTAAAAGTCAGGATTTAGGATTCTAACTTTATAATATCGATTACATTATGCTATTAATCTTTGCGGATTAAACCTGTGACTAAAAAGATAATTAATAGCATCTTAGGAACGCACTATACAGATGCTGCTGCTGCTACAGTATGTCAACATTGTGTTAAAGTGATTGTGTATTGCGTGTCGAGTCTTCACTGCGTTTGCATGTCAAGTGCTATTTTTAGTGCCATGTCTCTGATGACTTAAACAAGCATCCACACAGTGCGTTTATCTTCCATGGCCTGTTTACGTTGCAGTCTTTATTTAGTGGATTCAGTGACGTTTTTCGTTTTAAACTTCAACGACTGCTAAATTCAATTATTGGAGCAAGGAGTATCAGCACCAATTAACAGTCATGATTGGCAAGTTAACATTGAAGCAGCATCATTTTTCATTTTACAGTCGTCTATTGTTCATGATTGCTTAGAATACATTGAGAATAAGCAAGTTGCTCCTTCTTGTTCCAACTAAGCATGTGCATCCTCCTCAATCACGGAACGCACAACAAATATTGAATTCGGATTTTAAATATCGAAGTTATGTGTCCTAAATGCGACTTTTCTAGTGGCGCGAACACTGAACGTCTCGTACATTTTAGAAGTACAATTTTCAGCAATTAGTGTGATATATTGGAACGCGCGCTCACGCGCGTTCTTTTATTGAAGTAGCCAATATGATCCAGTTTGTCGGGAAACCTCAGTCTTTGTTGCTTCGGGGACCGTAGAGGAAGACAGGACTCACTGGGAGCTGCGTGACTAGGGTGCTTACGCGCGCTAAAGGGCTCTGGTTAGAGCAAGGTATCACTGTGCACTGCGACAAGTGCATGTCAGGTTCGATGTACGAATTTTATTTGGTGACTGGTCTACTACCTTTAGTAAAACTTTTGTTACTGAATAAACTTTTAATGGGCTGCCTATTTTCAGGATTTCCTGCAATCAAGTGAAAGCCAGCATTTGAGGAGAACTTCCCTCTGCACCACTTTAGAACGGAGTCACGCTACAGAGAAGGACACGCCCATAAATAAAACTAAGATATAGCTTTTTGCAACATTTAAAATTAATAATCACAATTTTATTTTGCGATATAAAATTTTATTGAATCAAATCAGTATTAAATGTTTGTTATATATTGTTACTTTCGTTAAAATTGAGTGTTTTCAATTGTATACCATTATGCATTAACAATACACAAAGTACAGCAGTATCCCTATATAAAGGTAAAAGATAATGAAGAGATGTAAAATTCAATAAATATAAATTCAGGTCCAGTATTGTATAGAACATCAAATTTATTGACAAATATTGAATATAAATATGTTTACTTCGATTATATTGCTTCAGCCAATGTCCATCGTACAAAGTACAAAGATGAAAAAAGTCATCAGTTAAGATCGTCTTGGCCATACGATGGGGACAAATATTGCCTGAATGATCTGCTGATCGTAAAAAGTTTCAACTGAGTCTGTGTTTTATTCATTGACAATTAACTACGACAGTATCAGGGGCGAAGAAGATGTCTTAAACTGGAGGGGGACCGTTTTTCAACTAAAATTTTGGGCGGGGTACCTTACCCCCACACTTCACGTCCAAATACTCGGGAGTGTTATGGTCCTTGGCCCCACTGTTCCCTTAAAATTACAATTTTAACAAAACCCCACAGTTTCTGTAATGTAGAAAAGAGCTCTCTGGAAACAAATAATATTTAATTTAGACCAGAGTATCAGGTGATTGTTAAACTATACTGTAGACTGTAAGGAGAGCAACAACAGGATGGGTGAAGATTATTTGATTCTCCTTTGATTGGCAAAAGAGAAAATTTGTCGATTTATCCCGTTGCACGAAAAATTCTGCATCCAATAGCTTGAAGTAGTTTCCAAGAAGAAGATTTGCAATTTGGGAGATGGGAGCAGCTTTGCAGTACCAGTGCAAGTGGGGTTAGTTGTGGTGTCATAAGGGGGCACCAAATCATTATAAATATATGGGACAATTTTGCGAGACTCAAGAGTGACTGTGCAGTGTGCACAATTATTCTTCACCACTTACAGTTATTCTGACCACTAGCAAAATCACGTGTTGGTTTAATACCTAGCCACTTTTAGATGATTTTTCAGCCACATTTTCGCAAATTGCAGTAAGCCCTTATACTAGGAGTAGGGGCGCCACATTGGGGCAACTTATCCTGCTGGGGGCTTTTTATTGGCTAGACCTACAATGCTATGCCACTGATAGGCTAGGAGTCAGTTAGACCCTTCTTATGCCACTGAATCAATGATCATGTCTGATAAGGCGTATGTGTGTGCATGGGCTTAATTAACGGGGGTTTAACGCAAGGTTTACAAGGCTGCTCATATTGTGTGCTTACGCAAGATACAACTTTGCGCCCTCATGATCACCTCAAGTTTAAGCTGGTGGGCCGTGGGACGGAATCTTTTGCCACAATTTTGTACAAATCGACAGGCTGAGAGCGGCTCAAAACCTTATTCAAACTGTTAGGGTGACTAATTCTCACACGTAAGAGCCTTCTGAGACCTCTTTAATTTTGATGAGCTCCTAGTTTGGTGATCACACGCGTGCACAAAGTTGTTATTTCGTAAGCACTCAAAATGTGTGGCTTTTTAAATCCTGTGTTAGACCCCCATTAATTAAGCCAATGTGCACACATATCGGTTATATATATCATGTATTTGTATTTGCAACACCTGTAGCAAGGCTTTTACAGCTGCTCTGAAGAATCACCTTAATAAAAACCATCCTCATTTACCCCTTAATCGGCCTTTCCTGTTCATTCTGCTGAGATAAGAAGATTGCATAGGCTAATTCCATTAGCACACTCCTGTGGCATAATTAACTACAGGCCATATTTGGTATTTGGTATTTGTTAAACCTGCACCCAGGCTTTTACAGTTATACTGAAGGGGCTCCTGGAAGATGTTTTAAAATACCAGTTAAATCAAAAATTATGTTGCAAATCAAAAATTATGTTGCAATTCGAATGACTTATTGATCATTGATACTTTAGGATTCAGGATAATGGCCAGTGCTGCGTCAGGGGGAGGAGGTGGTGGGAGTGTGTTTGGCTCACTCAGACGGTTTGATGCATATCCTAAAACGATGGAGGATTTTAGAATCAAAACCTGTGGGGGTGCTACAAGTAAGCTGAGTTTCCCCATTTTCTCTTTTTTTTCATTCTTTATTTTCCCACAATTTTATTGGCTTAGCGAGTATGGAGATGATATCACGTTAACTCTATGTTAAATTTTCAGTCACTATAATCAGTGGGGTGATAATGACAGCTTTATTTGTTGCTGAGTTGCAGTTTTTCTTAGGTGTATCTGTAAGTAATATATCTGTCTTTCTATCTTAAATGTTGTTGAATGTTGATAGTGATAGTTCAGGTTTGAGTTGGTCGATATTACAATTTATAGTTAACACCTTAACTGTTTAGCTAAAAAAGGTTTGATCTTAAAGTTTGAAAATTGATCGATCTCCCTCTATCTATTTCAGATAAAAGAAAAGTTACTAATGGATACCACGAGATCAGAGTTACTAGATATATATCTAGATATAACCTTTAAACACTTACCGTGTGATCGTAAGTCTACTGGTTGTTTCTAGATCAGAAAACTCAAATTTAAATTGAGTATGGACAATCGACTGACAATCAAACTTTCCACCGAACTTAGGCTAAGGGTCTACGTTGTGAGGTAATGATTGGCTAGATTAACATAAACTGGTTAGCAGGAACATGGACTGAAAATCTGGAACTTTTGTTTACTAAATCATTCTAAATACTGACGGATATACTTCCCCAGATATTAGTGTAGACGCTATGGACGTGTCGGGAGGCCAGCAAGTTGACGTGGACCATGACATAAAGAAGATAAGGTTAAAAGCAGACGGTACCCGGATCAGTGAAGAGAAAGTTCAGGAACTGGGTAACGGAACTGCTCTCCTGGATCCTAACAGGTATGATATTGCCTTGTCACGTGATCTTCTTTTCATGTAATGAGGACGTCTTGTTTACATTCCATACACATGTCATGATATTCCACGGTAGATGCAATTCTAGGGTAGATGCATGGAAGTTTGCAGTATAATTATTATTTATGTATTCAAAGATTGAAGCTCCCTTAAATAAATATTTGGAATATTTAACGCCAGGCTCGCCTCACACTTCACTGTATATAATTTTGTGACTAAATTTACATATATATCTATTTAAGTAAGAGAAAATCATTGTTCACGTAAGTTCTTAATTGAAACCTTCGTACTATGGCAGATGTGAGAGCTGCTACGGAGCCGAGACTAACGAGATCAAGTGTTGTAACACGTGCGAAGAAGTGCGGATCGCTTACCGTGCACGTGGTTGGGGACTTGAATCTCTCGCTGCATTCGAACAGGTATTGTTTATCCTTAGACCCAAAACTCGATTGCACTCTGTAGTACAGTGTACTCTGTAGTACAGTGTACTCTGTAGTACAGTGTACTCTGTAGTACAGTGTACTCTGTAGTACAGTGTACTCTGTAGTACAGTGTACTCTGTAGTACAGTGTACTCTGTAGTACAGTGTACTCTGTAGTACAGTGTACTCTGTAGTACAGTGTACTCTGTAGTCTAATGTACTCTGTAGTACAGTGTACTCTGTAGTCCCGTGTTGATGTGTAAACTGTTGTAATCGCTGCATGTTTTCCTTAACTTGTCGTTACTGTCCTTTAAAACTGTGCCTCACGAAACTTCAGGAGTTTCATGCTCCGAGTGTATAGCTGTGTATAGCCGTGTATAGCTGTGTGCATTTTAGCACGTCATTGAATAAACACCATCATCTTTTGTTACTGTGCGTTCAAGTGATCAGTGTTGATACTACCACATTTCACATATACTGGGTAAAAAGAGTGTCAGCTATTCTGCTAAATTGAAACTGAAACTTCGCCACGTGAGAACTAATTATTGGACTACATTACACATAACTGATACTGATACTATCACAACTGATACTATCACGAACTGACTGATTAAATCAGAAAGATCTTGTTATTTTTTCCCGTATCTTGCCATTTGGGCCCGAAGGGCCCAAATGGCAAGATTGTTTTGATACGTTTTGTGCACGTGCACAAAAAGTACAAAACAAGGGTTGGCGATCGACAGCGTAATTTTGGAATATTAGCTCAAAAAGTGTCCGTACGTACGTACGTACGTACATACGTCCGCGCGCACGCTCCTTTATCAAACTTAATCATGTATACGAATACAATTATACATTTATAGGTTTCAACTGCCTCAGGCTGCAGAATGTACTTCACATTATAAAATGTATACATAATTGCTGCACAACAACTACAACAAGATGTACGATCAAACAAAAAGCAATCAAAATTCTTTTCACCCTAAGTTTTATTAAGTTATTTGTCGAATGACAGATGACAGATTGAGAAATAAATCATGTAACATAATTTTAATCTCAGCTCCGAAAAAATCTATTTAACGACAAATTCACGAAACGCCATTAGAATTAACGAAACGCAGTTTAAATAAATAATTAAGGTAGTACATACAATATAATATGAGTCATGCAGAGTCAAGATATTTGAAATAAACAATGAAAAGAATGCGCAATGTGTTCAAACTTTGCGCGTGCAGCGTGGACTTTTCAAATTATGCATCGAACGGCTGCATTAATCCGCGCGTCTGTATTTACACGTGCATAACAATAGAAATAAATAAACCGGCATTGAGTCTGGTTGGTGTCTAGTGGTTGCTTATTTTCATTCCTTATTCCGCGAATTTTGGTAACAATAATTCACAGCATGATACGGGAAATTCAGCGGTCGCCTGACACAATGAAAGCGGCCGCAATTCTTGTTTTGTTCGTCTCGTCCTTCAAACTTTATATTGTAACCAATCAGGTAGGACTAAAAGCGTGAAAACAGCGTATCAGAGGTTACTTATACTGTTATTACCTTTTATATCGCTGTACTGTTATTGTTATTGGAGACAAGACTACATCAACCTCAAATCTGACAGCTTATTTAGCTTACACAGTTGTCGTCATTGTCAGACATCAATGTACATCAATTCAGCTTTACTTATTTCGGGGATATGAAACATTTGCCCAAGAACCATTAAATTTGATATTATTTTCAGACCACAACATTAATGGTCGGCCATTCCCCTTGCTTAATGCTTACTTGGCGTGTTAACGTTCACGAGAATGCGGCCTTTAAGAAACTCTACTCTCACTATGTAAATTTGTCTTGGCTTGAAAAGACAAGCGGTTTACGTGTGCACAGTGTACACTGCACCTGTTATAGCTTTAGTAGTTGTAGTTGTTAGTTAAAGTATCGGTATGACTAATGACATGTTAGGTACTTTTTTATTGCTTAACATATTTACCAATGTTAACACCTTACATTGTTTAGCCTGATGCCGTGCTATCTTGTAATGATGCTTAGTTTGAAGCCTCAGATACATACTACATACGTGATATAAGGAACATAAAAAGATAATTCAAAGTTGTTTACCCAGTTTTAAGTTCCCGTAGTACAGAAAACTTGCATGCTTTATCTTCACATAATGTCCTTGACGATGTATATATATTATACAATATTCATACAACTACTATACATACTATATAATCTACTAGTGTATACTATACTATCATTGTATAAAGTATACTGGTTCAACTCTAACTGTTACCCTTTAACTCTTATACATTTAGAGGTTGTGCGTGTAGACCTACAATGTGCTTACATCTATACAATACGTGTACATATATACAATACATTGTACGTCTATGCAATACGTGTACATCTATACAATACATTGTACATGTACATTTCAGTGCAAGAGAGAAGGACTAGCTAAAGCACCCTCCGACATGAAAGAGGAACAGTGTAACGTCCAGGGGAGACTACGAGTTAGCAAGGTCAGTTTTTTACCTTGTATTCTTTAAAACTTTGACGCTTTTAAATCTACACTGTAGCTATTCTATTTTAAAAGTTAAAATAATTCAAATCGTTTTTCTCTCATTTCTATCTCCTGATAGGACGATGGTTTTGCGTCTTATCCTTTTTGTCGGTTAGAAACGACCTGTCCTTGTTTACTGTAGCAAATGGCGCCTTAAGGTGTCGCGCTGCCCTAAGCTAAGGTGGCTCTCTACTATAGTTCACGTTCTATACCTCAGGTGTCAGGAAACTTCCACATATCTCCCGGCAAGAGTTTCCAGCAAAGTCACGCGCACGTGCACGATCTGAAACTTCTCCAACAGTTTCCTCTTAACCTAACTCACACTATTCACAGGTAAGATTGATTAGACAAACACCTTGTAGAATGTAGTTTAGATTTTAGAATAACCACTCTAATTTTGGGTTTGAAGCCGGCGTTGTCAATGCTTGACGAAATGTATTCTGCACAGTTTTTTAAGTTCACTCAACGCCAATTGGCTGAATTATCTGAAACTTGCTGAAGGCAGATAATTACAGGTTATCTTTCGGGGAGTTTGTTCCGACACAAGTAAATCCTTTAGACAACCACACCTTTGTTGCTAAAGAACTTAACGCTATGAGACAGTATTTTACACAGATAGTACCTATGAGGTAAGGTGATTGTTTCTGTTTTAAAGTTAGGTATTTTGCATGATTGTGTTTACCATGCCAATATAAAATTTCGGGTAGGACCTTCAAGCTTAACGTATCAAGTTGTATCAGAGAACCCTCAGAGTTGCATCCGTCTCTCGCTCATTACTCTCTTGACTCAATCATTACCTGTGGAATTTGATACTGACTCGTCATTGACACTGTTTTTTCCAGGTACAAGAAGATAAACGAAGAAGTAGTGCTAAGTAATCAGTATTCAGTAACTCACCATCATAAACACATAGATTTGAACAAGGCCGCCAGAGGCGAGCAAACTGGCTTACCTGGTGGGTTTAGTTTCCTTTAGTTTGGTTTAGTTAAGTTAAGTTTAGTTTGTTTTAGTTAAGTTAAGTTAAGTTAAGTTTGGTTAAGTTGAGTTAAGTTAAGTTTGGTTGAGTTGAGTTAAGTTTAGTTTAGTTAAATATTAGTTTAGCTAAGTTGAGATTGTTAGTTTTATTTGAGTTAAGCTTAGTTGGTTTACATTTATTTCATTAAAGTATTGGTATTGTTTACTTGAAAGTAATTTATTTAAATTAATTTAAGTTAATTTTAATGCTTAATTAACCTACAGGCATGTTTGTAACTTACGAAATATCGCCTCTCATGGTGGAGGTTTCCGAGCACAGGAGGTCTTTAACTCACTTCTTGACTGGAGTTTGCGCCATAGTCGGCGGTGTCTTCACAGGCGAGTTGTATTTGAGTTATAGAGCTATGATATCTCTATTGTATTCTTTTAAAAGAAGGTTGCCTCACACGTGCGAAAGCGTGTTCCCACATTAAATGCAGTCATTCTACCAACGGGAAACCACTGCGTCCTAGTTTTTGGTAAAAGTTTTGCGCGCATTTTCAGCAGTTTAAAGTTGCGCTCCTAACGCGCGCTTAATCGCATTTTTGCTGACATACAGTCGTTCGTTTTAAACATTTCTTCTGCATAATCAATGACTGACTGGCGGCTACCAAGGGATTTTCCAGTTTTGAGAATGATCACTTTGACTTTTGCATTTTCAGTTGCCGGAATAATCGATTCCTTCGTCTACAATTCTTATAGAGCATTCCAGAAGAAATTGGAGTTGGGAAAAGTTAGCTAAAGTTCACATACTTTGTCAGACGTTGTCTGACCTGCTGCCGCCCCGAAGGGGGCCGCAAGGCAACACATACTCACTCATACGATGGGATTAGACTGGCTAATCGACAAGATATTTTGGATTTTTAGGGCCCGGTCTATCACCAATAGTCAGTTAAATTACAATAAGCAGAATTTGTATATTTTGATCCTTAGTGCACATTTTCAATTTGACCGATTTAACTGATTTTGCAGCTCTTTGAATTACAATTTTAATTGTGCGGGTTATTTGTATAATCAGACCTTATATCCAGTTAATTTATTTGCAGTTTTACAAGGTACTGAAGAGGTGTCAGCATTTGACAGACAACATAGTGATTTTGCACATTTCAGTTTTTAAATGTTATTGACAATTGTTGTTAAGAAGTTTGAGTTGTTATTTTATTTCGCTACTACACAATATATAATTTTCACTTCACTGTGCTTAACTGTAACATGTGGCACCAATGGCAAAAGTAGTCTTTAACAAAATTGGCTTGACGATTTCCCCAAACTGGATGCTCTATTGGGGCCAATGGCGATGAGGTCAGTGGTGCCGATGGTGGTCCCAATCGCCAATGGTCGTGTGATATTGGCGACCATTGGATGATTGGATCCAATGGAACCACTCGATGGCGATACCTTTTTCACGATCTCCACTCAGAGTAATGGATCATTTCCAATGGCGACAATTGTGATATAAAATGAATACAAAGTCGACAATGGTGTCTGGTGATAATGAATACAATGGCGACATTGGCGCCAATGGGGACAATCAGCCAAAGATGAAAAAGATGCCACAAAAATGGCGACAGTGATGACAATGGTACCTATGGCAACAATGGTGACAATGGGAATAATCAGGAAAGATCATTTATACCGATAAATCGGTGTTGATGACAATGGCGCCACTGTCGTCAATGCCGACGTCAAATCGGTATAATTATTTACTGATTATCGCCATTGTCACCATTGATGCCACTGTCGTCAATGGCTGTAATCTGGCTTAATTATTTTCTGGTTATGGCCATTGTCGGTACCATTTTCGCCATTGCAATTCCAAATGATCCATTCACTCTGAAGGGTGATCGTGAAAAAGGTACCGCCATCGCCTGGTTACATTGGATCCATTATAATGGATCCAATGGTCGTCATTGGCGATTGGGAACAGAATTGGCACCACTGACCTCATCGCTATTGGCGCAAATTAACCCAAACTATATGACCCTTTTGCCAAAAATATCGATTACTTTAAGTCAGCGCTGCACGGTAACATAGTTTTTTATAAAGATTAATGCAGATAACTACAATGCAGGTCAATGTAACCCGGCATTTCGCAAAATTTAATGTCGCTATGTTTTGCGAGAGGAGAAATTTTGCAAAATCGACCGAGGTGGAAATTGCATTGTATTCTACTTCACGGCCGTATAATCTCAACGCGGCCGTACGTGAAAGTACTTTTCATAAAGATCTTGTCAAATTTAAAGAACAAATCGGTCAGCACGACGGCTGCGCGGCTCAGAAACTCGACGAGCCTGCTTAGACTTGTCAATTCAGTTCCTCCTTACACAATACACGGCACGCACTTGCGTGTCGAACATTGCAACTAGTTACTAGTAGCGGAAATAAAACGGAACATATCAATTCGAGTAATCAAAAGCTATATATCACGGTTCTAAGTTTACAAAATCATACTTACAAAACATCCGCCGCAAAATGTCTTTTTTCGTGGGATCGAAAAGTTTTTACAGCGTACAAAACACTTTTAAATTGGATTTTCCTTACTCCGTAGGCAAATTAAAATAATCATACGATCACATTTAATAAGCACCTTGACAAAAATATTAAAAACTATCATGTGTATAATATAACACAGCACGAACGACGTTTAACATTCATAATGCAAAAACATTAAAAACATAATTATTATTCATTATTCATTAATATAATATGCAAAGATATACGTCATCCCTCCCTAGATCATTTGCAGCAAGATATTAAAAAGACTGACAGCCTAAATTCACTCCACTAAAGAATATGAGCTACTACATTCCGTAACAAAATACCGTCCGATCGATCTTGCTGGTTCATTATCACACATATTATGTAAGACTGACGAAGACATATTATTATTGATTATGTATACTTAAGGTTATTACATTGGTTATGAGTGTGACTGTTCAAATATAGGCATCATTTTGGTGAAATGTTATGCACGAACATATAAATCATTGCTCATTTAAGGAGATTCATTGAACATATATTCAAAAGAAACAAATTGAGCGTGTGCATGAATTGGGACAGAGGAGAAGGGCAAAATTTATGATTTCTAAAAATTTACCGGAAGGAATTTTTCGTCAGAGTTTTATCAAACATCATTGTTAGGCAGAATGCGCAGAAGAAACAATCACTTAGTAATACATATATTGATACAATTTTCTGAAAAAGAATTAAGACGGAAAATGTCAAATAGAGTAGACTGAACAATCCTTGGTGAACTTTTGCACCGCTTTTTTCTCTGGGACGTTCTTTAGGGCACCACAATTTAATTGATTTCAACAAGCATTACCAAGTTCTATGATTTCATTCTAACTAACATATTCAATATTATAACTAATAGTTTGTATGTCGAGTACAAAAACAAAACGGCAATATGTATGTGAGTGGGCGAAGACTATTTCTTAAGACACCAACTGAATGTGACAATTTTCAAACACAAGAAAAGTTTTTACTTTAGGAAATTCCGATTTTCTCTAGGACCCTGATACCCTGTTCTTGGTACTCGGCCTTGGTCATCCAAAACGAGGCGTTGTTTTTCATGATGTCAGCAAGGACACTGCCACCGTCAAATACGAGGTGCTTCCTTCGAGGAGGATCTTCAATCCTAATTTTAAATTTCTGAAAAGTAGATCAGGATTAAGATAGTTGAGTAATTAATGAGTGATTAACAAGATAAAAAAATCCATTTATTCATTTAGAGATATTACGGGAACCCATTTAAACAAACTCATATCAAGTCCCCTGCAATACATTTCATGCTAGGCGAACAAAGTAATACACGGTTAATCTCTTACAAAGAAATTTCTAGAATTTCAACAGGCCTTCGCAATTTTCACCTCTGAAATTATAGCTCCTATTTTACATAACGCAGAATCAACTAATTTGATGACTTAATGCGATGGTTAATGACCATTGAGACAGTGTCACATCAACACAACGTCAAAGAATGGCACAAATACAATGCCATCTTAAATCAAACACGTCAAAAAGCTTCCAACGGCGACGCATACTGTCGGCGCCGATGACTTACACTGAGCCTATTAGTGTCTCCCTTGAGTACTCTCTCCAAGTAGAGTTGTTTGATCTCCCGCTCTAGTCGTGAAGGTAGTCCCGGGTACATTGTGCTCCCTCCGGACAGAACTATGTGTTTGTACAGGGCTGATCTCGTGTCCACGTCAGCTGACTGTTTAGGGGAGGTTAATGAGTTAATTACTGGTTAATGAGTTGTTAATCACTTGTTGATAAATTGTTAAGTACTGATTAATGAGTTGTTAAGTACTGGTTAATGAGTTGTTAATTACTGGTTAATGAGTTGTTAATCACTTGTTAATGAGTTGTTAAGTACTGGTTAATGAGTTGTTAAGTACTGGTTAATGAGTTGTTAAGTACTGGTTAATGAGTTGTTAATTACTGGTTAACATGAGTTGTTAATCACTTGTAAATGGGTTGTTAATCACTTGTTGATAAATTGTTAAGTACTGATTAATGAGTTGTTTATTACTGATTAATGAGTTGTTAATCACTGGTTAATGAGTTTTTAATCACTTGTTAACAAATTGTTAACCACTGGTTAATGAGTTGTTAGTTACTGATTAATGAGTTGTTAATCACTGGTTAATGATTTGTTAATCACTTGTTAATAAATTGTTAATCACTGGTTAATAAGTAGTGTATTACTGATTAATGAGTTGTTAGTCACTGGTAAATAAGTTGTTGATTACTGCTATTGATTCGTTCTTTTGATTTACATAGAGGCGAAAAAAAAAGTTCTGGCAACAGAAAAAAGAAGGAAAAAACAAGAAGCTGCGCTAAAGCTAGTCCAGCTCTAACACCTGGGTAAGAACACAGTTACAGTGAGCTAATAAACAAAGCTGTGGTTCCGCATGGTTGCCGTTCACAAAATGTAAAGTAGGGTTTCTAATCTATTTAACAAGTCATCAATGTCGTTATACTCTACTTGATGTTGTTACATTTCTAAATCAAGTTAACAGACTCTAATACTATTTATATCGTATGCTGTACCATGAAATACCGAAAAAACTTTCAACAAACAAAATTTTGACAAAAGATAATTAAATGCCCCGAATTTTGGCTCAGTTGACCAGTAAAACTGTTTCAGTTCCTTATCTGTATACAGTTCCTCCTTATATAGTTCCTTACCTGTATCGTATTAAACAGAAGTTCCGCAACTCCATTCTCATCGCGACCAAGTAAATGAGGCTGGAACATTGCCTCGGGCGCGCTGAACCGCTCAGCGCCGAGTTTAATCTGCCGCCCGTCCGGCAAGGTGTAAGACTCCACGTTGAAAGTCGTGTCGTTGGCGAGCATTTCTTCCTGCTTGATGTCATAGGCCACGAAACAGAGCTTCTCCTTGATCTCACGGACAGTGTCGAAATCAGCCGTGTGGTTGAAGGCATAACCTCGCAACAGTAGCAGCTGAAATTGAGCAGAGGTTAAACTTACGTGCAGATTACTTTTTAAGTCAACAAATATGCAAAATACTTAAATAAAGATTACATTGCAAATATACAGTAAAGACAGTGCAGTAAAACTCAGCTACCTTAATAAGGTAGCGGGTGATATCTCTACCCGCGATATCCAGTCTCCGAGTTAGATGAGACAGAGCATAACCGTCATACACTGGACAAATGTGAGTCACACCATCCCCCGAATCTACCACCACACCCGTCAATAAACCTGAGATAACGTGGTGTCACGTGGTGCGTGACGTCATAGATAACGCGATGTCATGACAACGTTAACGTGACGTCATGATAACTTTAACGTGACGTCATGACAACTTTACCGTGACGTAATAAACAACTTTAACGTGACGTAACTAAAACAAGCACGTGTAACTGCCTCATGCGGAGCTGGACACGTGAGGATGCTACTCAGCGGGATGATGTTACTTTCAACGGAGGAAGATTCCCAGATACACTTTATCATACATGTTATCGTGTAAATAGCAGTCATTTGAAGTTATTGGGACTCATGGCAGTTAATTACTCAGTCAAAAACTTAAAAATTTGAGTTTAATCCTAATTTCTTTACTCAATTGAGTCTAAACTATAACCGCTATAGTGCGCTACCCACCATCTTGTATACGCAAACTTGCCCTAACCATTAAGGTGACTGATTTATACAACTTGATTTATGCATTTCCGCTCGACATTACATGAAACACTCAGCAGTTTATAATATATGCTAATGCTAACACATCCGTGAGATAAATCTAAGTGTATTATAGCGCTTGTCATTCTACTTGTTCATTATTTGTACACAAAAATTAAGGGAAGTACAATTCGAGTGTTGTTGTGTGTGTGTGTGTGTGTGTGTGTGTGTGTGTGTGTGTGTGTGTGTGTGTGTGTGTGTGTGTGTGTGTGTGTGTGTGTGTGTGTGTGTGTGTGTGTGTGTGTGTGTGTGTGTGTGTGTGTAGTGTAGTGTACGTAGTCGTG
>JH152712.1:171178-189582 GCA_000226015.1 Mnemiopsis leidyi | reverse complement strand
GTGATGTGAGATGTGTGAATTCCTTGGAGAACTCCTTAGGATCTCCATTTGGAGATCGGTATATCACTCCTACATTTGCCTTGCTGTCACCTTGGTTGACTGTAATGAAGAGAGATTCGATATTAGCAGTAGTCAGACATAGTTTGTTATTTACAGTGGCATTGAAAGAGTTGTGGACATATAAACAGACACCAGAACCCTTCGACTTATTTGGAATTTTGTCACTATAATAGTGGGTGTAATTATTGAGCTTGTATAGGTCCCCCTTTTCTTTGCTTGTATTGGTTTCAGCTAGTGCAATAACAGAATAATTTACAGCCTGTGTCTGAAGTTCGGTTGAAAAAGTATCAAAATTTTTGCGGTTTCCATCTATGTTGTAGAAAAGGGTTCTAAAATCACAAGTGGTTTTGTTGTTGTATTCAGCTAAAAATCTTGATTTGATCTTATGATAAGAGCACTTTTCTAGGTTTTCAGAGGCTTTGTTGATGCAGGTAAAGGTTTCAACAAAGTCGTCTGAATAGAATTTGTCGTAGTCAGAGTCTCCTGCTGGGTTTCTGTTATTACCTGATAGATCTTTAAAGGGATTGTAATGCTTAGTTTTAGTATTCATACAGTCAGGGCAAATGTAGTGTGAGTTAAACAGGACAAATTTTGATGTCTTCAGACAGTTTTTATGAATGATTTTAGGACAGTTATGGCACTCCAAATAACGTTGCCCCCTTTATCAGCTTCACGGCACACACATACCGATCACGTTAAAGAGACACATGGTTAGTTTCCCGATGGATTGTAACCTTTGACTTGAGTAATAAGATGATAACTGATTAGTACTGATTTTGTCTGACTTTGTCTGACCCTCATTCGAAGCGGAGAATAAAATGACGGGAGGGTGCGCCATGCGCACTGCTGTATAATCAATAACACTGATTTCAGATTTTACATTTTAGTATTCCAATTAAAAATCTAAATTTTACTCTACTGATGAAGAGCAAGATCTTTCTTCATATGAAGATAAAAATCTACGAAGCACAAGTAGTGCCAATTTTATTTTACAACTGCAACTCCTGGGCTGCACCGCAAGCTTCTTTGAACGAACTTGATATAGCTCATCTGTCATCGTAAACACCTTCGCAGCATCCTTAACATCAGGTGGCCTACAGGATTTAAACAATTCATGTAAACAGTAAAACAGTGTCAAATGCGGAGCAGCTATCTGAGCATTATTACACGATAGGCTTTTGTTAATTCAAGTCGATGAGATTGACATGAATTTAAACTCGCGCGCAAAATGCTTGTACGGCAGCGCGCAACCTTCCGCCATTTCATTTATATTCTTTATTCGCTTTGGATGAGGGTCGGACTTGCTTAACACGTATTATATTCCTGTGTATAGTAAGCTTAGCGCGAAATTAAATTAGGATGGACATGGACGCGCGACACAAAAGCCCTAGCCCACACTATGTGTGACTACAAAAGCTCACACTATGTGCGTCCAACAGGGCTTTGTTGGCTTAGCAAGAGTCGGACAAAGTCAAACAAGACAAATTCAAACAAGCAAAACCCTTGCTCATGCTTTAACCAGAGCCCTTTTACGAGCGTCGCGCGCCGCGCGCCACCATGCGTGCGTACTAAGCACCTGGTTAGGTGAACAAAACTTTTACATTTGTTAACTTGTAACTGTTAACATGAAAATTCATTTTTGGTTTTGTACATGTAAATTCAAAATTCGAATTTCTGAATTGTTGTCGTGGTGATGCCCGACACTCGTAGCATAACTTAAAGTTAAAACGGTAGACACATATTTGTAGGTTGATAACCTACTGTCGCGGCCATCACGCGCTGTCACGCATTTCTGGCCTGGCGACATGTGAATTTCGGAGAAATTCTAGACGCGCATCGCCCGTTGAACACATATATGATATAATAATTTCGTTTACAGTTTATATAGTTGACATGTGACAAATTTTCGCTCGCTCGCCGCTAAGAATCGAGCGTCGCGATACTTAATTTTCCTATTTTGTATTTGACCTAACATTTGAAGATGTAAATTAAATGCTATAATTTAAACTATATTTCGTGGCCAAAGTGCAGAGCTATTTCCTCATTCCTGAATAATTTACAATGAATGTGTGACATGGCAATGGCTAGCACTTGGCAACATTTACCTAATAACCATTCCCATCGTTTAACACATGCACCTTGCACGAGACATAGTTTATGCATGAGTGTTAGTTCAGAACACAAAAAGATTACTTCTGCCAACTATCATAATGTGTCAACCATCATAATTTGGTGATGGCTATGTTATTTTTAAAGAATATTTCTCCATCATTTCGCACTTAACTGTTTAAAATATTTTGTACGTTTTGTAGTGGTAAGTTGGCAAGGAAGCTTCTTTTCTCTGAATAGGTTGTAGTGGTTTTGAGATATGGCCAGAATCCCTCAAAAAGGACTCTAGATAACCGCTGAAATGAAAATCAGACAGACCTAGCAAGATTACAAGGACTTACGTCTTACACGATCTAGTCCTCAAAATAATTTCAGCAACTTACTGGAGCTGAGGAAACTTGTTAGGGCACAACAACTTGTCAGCGGCATAACAATGCAAATGCCCCGGCCGGGGGCGCCGTCATAAGGGGACACCAAATCGTCTAAAAATATGGGACAAGTTTGCAAGATGAACTGTCCAACTTGCAAAATTGCGTATAACTTCACTTATTTTGCTTGTTCGGCTATATTTTAACAGATATCTTTTAAGTTGCCCTTGAACTTTAAAGTGTGTCTTTATCAGCCTTATTGCAGGTGTACTAAATAAAATACAATTTCATACTTTAATACCTCCAGCTGGCTTACCCTATGAGTCTAAGTTACACCTAAGTTACAGTCGTTGTTCAAAAATATGCGTGATTTTCGCGTCGTCGCGCGTGTAACTTAATTTCTACATAATTTCATTAAGTCAGTACGTGCGATTGCTTTACATACATTCAAAGTCCGATTGTTAGCACTGAGTATCATGTTTTGGTCGCGCATTAAAGTGCTTGGCAACCGAAAATACGCCAAATTGCTTCAGTTACAGCCTGTTTTGTTTCATTTGTTCCATGTCTCTAAAACGAAGCACGACTATTTGTCCTAAGGCCAAGGAGCAAATTTTCTTGCTGTACAGGTATGGACTCTCTGTTACACAGATAGCAAAATGTCTTGACCGACCTTGGAGCACTATCAAAGGTGTTATAACTCGCATAAAGACTCGGGGTACGACTGCAGTTCGCAAACAGTCTGGCAGGACAAAAAAAGTTGACAGTCGTGATGTGCGGCGAGTCATTGTAACTTACAAAACCCACAGAAGAGCGACTATCACTCAGCTGATGTATTTTTTTCATGAGAGTTATCATAAACAAGTATCACTGTCAACTTTTGTGCGAATTTTGAAAGGTTTGGGAGTTTATAGGAGGGTTTTAAAGAAGCAATTGTCATCATTAGACCTCCTAACATTATCAAACGTTTGAGATGGTGCAGACAACGTCGAAAATGGACTTTGGCCGACTGGGGAAACTACATTTTCACAGATGAGAGTCAGGTAGTGGTCAACAAACAAGGAAAGGTGAAAATTTGGAGGACTAAAGACGAAAAAGGGCGCCCACATCTCGTCGTGCCTGAGGAACAGCGACAGGTGCAGTTAATGATTTGGGGTTGCATCACGAAATCGGGCGTAGGGACTCTTGGAAGGATCTCTGGGTACGTAAACTCAGTCAAATACATCCAGATAATTGATGAGAAGATATGGGGAGTAATTCTGAAGGAGTTTCCTGACGGAAACTTTATCTTTGTGCATGATAATGCACCTGTACATGTTTCACAGGAAACAACGAGGTGGTTCGATGAAAATGGCCTGAGAGCCAGTGATTGGCCACCCCAATCACCTGATCTAAACATCATAGAGAACGTTTGGAGATACCTCAAAACAGAATTGTCAAAAAGAACTCGTTATATCATGACGAAGGACATGTTATGGCACGAGATACTAACCGTCTGGAATAACATACCAGCGGAATTTATTTCCGACCTTTATAAAAGCTTGCCTAGAAGAATGAGCGAAGTCATAAAGATGAAGGGAAATATGACTAGTATTGAGAAGATTTACATCATTTCACTCTGTAAATTTTGTACATATTGATACTATATTGATTTAATTACAGTTGAACCAAGTCGCATGTATTTTTTCGCGTAAAAATCAAAATCACAAAAATCACGCATATTTTTGAACAACGACTGTACGTCTGTCTGTGTGCACGCTCCTTTATTTAACTTATTCATGTTTACAAATAGCATCATAGGTAATAACTGCCTGGCAGAATGTGCTTCACAATTTGTTCTAATCTTTACACTTGCAATAAAATGTAGGATCAAACAAGAGATACGATCAAAATTATTTTGAATTTAAGTTTTAATCAGTAATTTGTTGAATGACAATTTGTCATTGACAAATAGAGAAATGATTGTACTAAGTATTTTGTAACACGATTTTAAGTTAAGGCAATCAAATTTAATTGACATCAAATTTACGAAATGCCAACAGTAGCACATACAACATAACAGTGACAGCAGATTGGGACTCAAAATATTTGAAATATACAATAAGGAGAATGCAATAATTTGTTAAAACTTTGCGTGTGCAGGCGTAGAGTTTTCAAATCAGATATAGTACATTGAACTGCTGCATTAATTTGCTCTTCTGTATTTACAAGTGCATAACAATGAAAATCGATCAAAATTATGTATGGTTAGTGGTTGCATATTTTAATTCCGTGGACTGTAAACTTTAATTGCAACAGCATGATAAAGGAATTTCAGTGTTTGCCTGACACAATGAAAGTGGCCGCAAGTCTAGTTTATGAAGAACATGCCTGGTTTTTTAATTTTAAATAAGAGAATTTCTTAATATCAATATCATAAGAGTGTATTAGTATTTTTGGGGAGGGGTAACAATGGTATATTTTTTCAACACTGACTGTGTGAGCTCTCCATACAGTGATGCATATCTGAATATTGATATGATCTTTAGGATGTAATGGCATGCCTGAATTGAAAACAGAAAATGGTAATAGTGTTACCTGCTGGAGCTCAAATACCAGCCATTTCATGTTCCCGCTCCTCTCAGAATTCCCAAAACGTGAAAAGAACTAGCTATTCCCAAGAATTCTTAAGGTTTCAATCATCTTTTGCTTGGACTTGAATAATACCATAACAACTGTGTTACAATTCTTTGTAAATATAGATTAATGATATATATATAAGTAAATGACAAGTCGTGTTTTAAATACAATTCATAATTGTTTTTTCAGGGATGCTGTGTCCAGTATTGTTAGTGAGTTGGATGCATCAAGCGCTTGCAGCACCTATCTATACACTCTGAATATAGAATCAGTTCTCCCTTTTCACCTAAAGCAAAGGCCAACCCCCAGGGAAATTGGAGTTGTCATGTTTTCCCTTGACCTTGGAGTTTCAGATCAAAAATACCACGCTTTTATTGATCCAGGCTCTCTTCCTAGAGGTGAAATGCATGCTTTTAGGCAATATAAACGTATCTAAACAAATTTAATCGTAAATTCAACTTGTGTTAAAACACATTATCTTTGAAATTGAGAAATTGGACAGTCTCTTTAACAATTTCTTTAAAAACTCTCCTCACTAATGCTGGGCAGCACATGACAGAGGCAATTATCAGGGTTTATGCATGAGGCTCAGTATCATTCCGAAACTCATCAGATACCTGTGCTGGATTTCAAGGAGAAGACTACAGACTGTACGACTGTGTATGAAGAGATTGTTACCTTTCTCGACGCATCGGATGTAAGTGAAACTAAAATGTGATTGCTGTTTTTAGTAGCTGGTATTTAATACGATTTTAAGTGAGTTCAGTGTTGTGGACTGCAAACTGTGACCTATGCATTGAGAAGGCAAAGAAATCAAGTGAAGTTATCCAGTTGACTGCAGGTATCCAAATCGACTAAATATGCTAGATGTAAATATTTTTTTGAATTTTTTTGAATTTGATTAAAACTTAATGTTGAATATGTTTCAGGTAGTATTTACTCCCTCAAGTTTAGTTGCTTATACTCAAGAAGCATTAGATTGGATTGCTGGAGCTAAGGGTAAGAGTTAAACATGATACACTGTTTTCGTAATTCAAATTTTATCCCCCTTGCTGCCAGCGATTGGGCAATTACAATCTAGCTTATCAATCAAAATTGCAAATCTCAAAGTAATTACCGAGCATATTAAAATTTCAGGGAAATTTGCTCGAAGTAGAATTTTGGTGTTGCCCCTGGAGATGTTAGTGGGCGAGCTAATATTGTTAGCAACTGGTGAGACGAGACACACTATCAGACTGACTGACGAGCTGAGACCACAGATTCTTCAACACGTCACTCACTTTGGGTGTGAGTATCACGCTTCCCAGGATATTCCAGTGTGAGTTCCTACAAGGTGGTTATTAGAAAATTGAATGTCTTTAATTGAACAATTCAAGGCCTGCTGCTATAACCTATAAGTGTAATTACCTCCTCTTGGGTCTCCATCTAGATAATATCTAGATAAGATTATCTACAGATGATGGTCAAAAAGTGGTCTGGTTTATCTAAGTAATATCAGACAAAATCAGACACTTAGACAAAATCGGACACTTAGGCACAAGCACTCTGCAATTACAATTGTTTGTATCAAGAATACAAATTTTAGAAGACAGAACATGTCGAGCTGAGTAATACACAACGTTGAGGAGTTAGAACATTTTCATTACATCTTCAGTAACATCCTGTAAATACAACTGATTAATATCATAGCTTCTCTAAGAATATATCTTTGCTACTTAGGGTAAAAATCAAAAAGATGCAAAGTTATAAATGGTGCACAAGTTATCGGACCTACAACAAGCTTAAGCACTCGGGTATGGAGGGGCGTGGTTCCCTCAACTAGCAGTGTTTGTAAAGTAATTTAAAAAAAAATGAATTTGGCTGTATCGATGTCATATTAACAACACTCGTATCACTAACCAGCCTTTGCTTTCAGATGTGCATTGAGTTCTAGCCATAGGCAAGCTGTGGCTACACATGGACTCCTTCAGAAATTCTTCTGGGATCAACTGTGAGTATCTTACACACATAAATAGTCCTTTATGATGAATTGTGGACGCTTCATTTAAATGTTTCGGGTGCCCAAGTTTGTAACTTAAAGCATTGGTAGGTAGTTAAGTATTGTACAGTAAATTACCAAATTTAGCAAACTTTGTGCAGCGCGAGCAACGCAAAACGATACATACTTTTTGCAATTTGAGTGCTGAAAATAACGAAGGACGTAATTTCCATGCCTGCAAAGTGGTTTACTTTAACCAACGTGGGATTCTAGTGGTTTGTCAATAGTGTTAACGGAATTGTGTTTCAGGACGAAGCTCGATTTCAATAGCAGCCCTGAATGCCTACACTCAGCAGAAACTACAGCTTTACGATCTTACATGTCTAATTGTACAATCTCGACACAAGATCCTCGACACGGCGAGCCTGCTACCAACTCGTCAGGAAAACAAAATTCTAGCGATAAAGTATCAGATCCGATTATAAAGACTGATATGGCTCGTAGTAACCAACTATCTTGTAAAGAGAGAAGATTGTCAGATGAATCTGTAGATAGTTCTGTTTTCAGTCTTCCGGACATTTTCCGGAATAACAAAGATAATTCAACTGCAACACCAAGTTTAAAGGACGATAAGGACCGTGTCAACGTTCAGAGTACAGGGCCCCTTGCGCATAACATAGTGCACAATGTGCACAAACCAGGACTCAGCATGTCAAGTCCACTAGAACAGTCGACTGACCGGTCTGTTAGAAGAATTGGGCTGGGTCGAGGCTTTCTAAAAACTACATTGATACCACCAAGGCGGCCCAACTCATGAAATTTATAACCTTTCACTTATATTGAGTTATTTTTTATATTCGCTGATTATCAAATTAACTTTAAAAGCTTTTCTAAAATATAAAGACATGGAATCACATGTTCTGCCATGATCAAGGTCTGATGCAGATGGTACTATGTTATAATTATGTGCCGGCTTGTTGTTGGGCTCAAGTCTCAATCGAGACTCACCCTATCCCAGAAATAGTCACTCAAGCTTGCTCCTCCATGTAAAACTTACACAATGTCTCTTAGTACAGTAATAGACTGCAGTTATTTGTTTTCACGTCGTAAATCTGACTTCAAAACAGTCTGTTCTCTTCCATAGACTTGCAAGCCCGAAAAGACAGGATACCGTAAGATTATCACGAGAAAAACCTACTAAATTAGTTCGTGCGAGTTGATTAGTTAAATTTGTCACGAGACGTCCAGATTCTCTTGCATGCTTCGTGGCAAGGTCTTTGCAATTATAAAATATGATATCGCCCTACAACTGAGCTGATTCCTTTTTATTGTAGTATCTAAATCGTACATAGCACGATTGTTATTTGAATAAATATATCTGATTTATCCCAACAACCACTACTCACTAGGCTTGTAATTCGCACCACCTTTTCCTTGATGGAGGCTCCATAGCAATTAGCGGACATTTTGCTGTTTTTGTGGAATTTCGCTGTCAAATTCCGTAGACAAATTTTGCCATGTGTCAAGTTCGAGCTTGCCAAGAATTTTTACTGCACTTGTAGTTCTAGCCTAGTTGATCCCACCTTTACATTCTTAGGGAGCTGTTTGGACAGCTTCTAATGCTATTGCTAGAACATTCGCTGTAGGATAAGGTGTATTTAATATTTAATTGAAGCTCTGTTGTACATTATATATAAATTGAATTTGCAAAGCATTATTTGAGGCAAAAATGATTTGTGTGGTAATTTTGTATTGAATAATTTACACATATTACGTAAATTCTAGTTCAAATCGTTGTAAACATGCCGCTATCACATGACACTTTTCTGTCATCAACAATTATGCAGCGTCGTCTCGTGATGCTCTGATTACAACACCAGGAAGGCCAGGTGCACTAGATAAATATCTCGTCTTAGAACTTTCAATTCTTCAAATTCGTTATGGTTTGTCGACTCTTCGCTCGTGTGCCACTAACTTAGACTGAATTTCTATAAGGTTCAAGAAAAATGTCTTTATCGTGCAGCATTGCATTATTATGTAACTAGTTATCTGATAATATGATGGTTTAACTTTTGGCTGGTACGCTGCATTTTTCGTGCAGAATCCATACGTTATTTCTCAGTCCGCCGCCGATAATTTAGTAATAAACTTGTTTAGAAACTGCCAATGAGACATCCGCCTTCTGGTGTTGAATACGTAAAACTAGGACAGGTTGGAACTTTGCCAAACTCGTGGACTGACATACCTCGAGCTTAGTAATAGTCGTACCTGACAAGTAGGCAGATTTATCTGTTGCTAATGCTAGTCAATATTATGCTTCGTCTCCTGATTGACTAAGATAAGGTTAATGTTTGCTAAGATTGACTATGTTTTAGATAATTGTGACAGTAACCCTTTGGTATAGCCAAACTATTAACAAATTATAAACCTAATGAAACACTATTCGTTCGCTGCTTTTTCCAAGCAGTCCGTGTATTTTCGTTTGTCGTACCCTCGACAAAAATGCGCTTATAGAATTGGATCAGTTATTCAACTTTAGTATCGTGCTTATCATTAGTCTAACCGGTTCACTGTAGAGAAATAAAGAAAGAGAGTCAAGTCCTTCCTCTTCTCCACATCTTCCTACTTAAATCAGCGCGGGTCGCTCACATCTTGTCTGGTTAATGGTTACAGTGAGAAAACTTTCAGACGAGCTTCTTGTGAAAGTATTTGGCTACCTCTCCCCCGCGGTACGTCACTACTTCTTGTTCCGTCTGTGTTCTTTTATTTGCTCTTGATTCTTCTTTGTTTGCTACAAGACTATGTCTTGGACATGTACTTGTTCCATTTTTCACCGTTCATCTCAGTTAGTCAATTAGTCAATACATATTTCATCTTTGCTCTGAGCAGGAAAAAGAGCAAAGATGTTTCCCTATATTGTTCGAACAATTAATTATTGTTTGAACACCAATGTATCAAACCCCCTCCCTTCCAGGAGCTGGTAGACCAAACGCCGCTTGTCTGCAAGAGATGGAGAGACCTGTGTAACGACACCACTGTGTGGTCCACCCTGGACCTCCACCACCACCACCAAGTTTCAGAGTCGATGTTGAGGAGGATCGTCTGGTTACATTGCTCCACTCGCAAGCTCATACTCAGATACCGCAGTGACATCAGCTCCAGGAGCATGATTTGGTGTTTCTTTCATCTGAAGGATCTGCGAGCTCTTGATCTCAGTCACTGTCCACAGGTTTGACTAATTATATGGAATATCATAGTAATAAAAAAATGTCCAAGCATAATGTTTCTTTTCGAGCACTATATTTATTATTATGATGGCCCAGTTAAGTCTAAATTTTCATTGGGTAATTTTCACATTGTAACCAAACTTTGCTTTTCACATTCACACATCAGAAGATTTAGGGTTATACTTGATACGGCGGTTTTCAGGTGAATTCCCGGTTAGTCAGTGCCATTGTACAATTCTGTAAGAAACTAAGGAATCTCAACGTTAATGGGTGCACCGGATTTGACAACGAATGTCTTCTAATTCTAACAGGTAGATTTATTTATTAGTGTTTGATGTTCATAGTTAACAGTATAGTTTCTGAGTGAAGCGAGTGATACATACAACTTTGATTAAACTAATGCTGATCACAATATACAGTACAAGGAGGTGGGTAACGTTAGTAAGCTCCTCTTGCAATGCAACGTTAGTATACAGTGATACAATGTTGAATCGATTTTGGAGACCCTTCTGCTTTTCCAATACTAAAAACTCCAAATTACGCGCCCCACAAAATAATGTGTTTTCTAATAAAATGTGTTCCAGGTTGCAGGAAGTTGAGGCACCTCAACTTCTCCGAATGTGAAACGGTGACAGATTTCGGTGTGAACGCCATGACTTCCTTCCTTCCTAAACTAAACTCAGTTCTCTGTGACGGTGTACTGTCTTTACATGATGAAGTTATTGAGACGTGAGTTGTGTTGCTACGTTGTGTACTGTGTTGCTATAGCCACGCTGTGTGTTGTGTTGCTATAGTTACGCTGTGTACTGTGTTGCTATGGTTACGCTGTGTACTGTGTTGCTATAGTCACGCTGTGTACTGTGTTGCTATAGCCACGGTGTGTGTTGTGTTGCTATAGTCATGCTGTGTTGTGTTGCTATAGATACACTGTGTAATGTGTTGCTATTGTTACGCTGTGTCGTGTTGCTATTGTTACACTGTGTTGTGTTGCTATAGATACACTGTGTTGTGTTGCTATAGCCACGCTGTGTGTTGTGTTGCTATAGATACACTGTGTAATGTGTTGCTATTGTTACGCTGTGTCGTGTTGCTAAAGATAGGTTGTGTGTTGTGTTGCTATACTAACTTTGTGTTATGTGTTATGTTGATTAAAGTCCAATGAGTTTGGGAACTTGATTCTCTGCCAAGTATTTTCTAAACTTACAGCACATGATTTAATCCCAGACACCTCCTTAAAAAGATGACCTCGAACTAAATCACACTGTTTGCTATGAGGCACAGAGACACACTAACTTAAAACGCCAGGATACTATCTTGTCAGACTGCCACATGAGAAAGCAAGAATAGCGAATCTTAGAAATGCGGAAACCCTATAGCTATTTAGCTTTCGACTAGTGCCAGCATTAAGTTATTTTTGAATTCTGTAAGTCTGTGGCTGTTGTAGAGTAGGACTAAGCCGGGTTTTATTCCAGGATAGTCACAAAAAAGTGTGATACTATCACAGATCTTCAACTAGACGGCGGAAATCTTACAGACGAGGGCGTAGAAATGCTTGCGGAAGTAAGGCAATAAGGAATGTAAAACTTTTAAAAACCTTGATATACTAATTTGTACAACTGATAGGTATTGGCTAAAGCCTGAATCTTAAGGCTATTTTAAATTCTATGTATACATATAATGGAAAGCCAAAGGTATGAAACAATGATTTCTAATGAAAATGCTTCTCAATAGTCAGATAACACGTAGAAGCTCACGTTAATGCCCATTCTAAAACATTACAGCTGCTTTATCTACGGAGACTGCGTATCCAGTACTGCGACAACCTAACAGACCACGCCATCCAGTCCTTCCATTGTCTCCGTTATCTGGAGGAGCTGTCCTTGACGCGCGCACATTCCTTTTCAACCACAGGATTTGTTGGAGCCTTCGCTAGACCTCACCATTTCATGAGAATCCTGGAAATAACGGAGTGCAGTGAGTGTAGATTTAGCCTGTTGTTTACTACCTTTACTGCCTGTACCACTTTTATCACCGTCTATAAACCTTCTATTAACGACATCTCCACTACATTTTGACCGGCAGATCACGGTCACGGTTCGTTACCCAATTTTAGCTAGGTATCAACGTCTAGAATCTAAACCGGATCTAGACTATATCTAGACCATATCTAGACCATATCTAGACTATATCTAGACCATATCTAGACTATATCTAGACTATATCTAGACTATATCTAGACTATATCTAGACTGTATCTAGACTATATCTAGACTATATCTAGACTATATCTAGACTATATCTAGACTATATCTAGACTATATCTAGACTATATCTAGACTATACCTAGACTATATCTAGACTATATCTAGACTATATCTAGACTATATCTAGACTATATAAAACAAGAATGAAACTCCAGGTGGTTTGGACGATGTAAGCCTGACTGCTATCGGCAGGAGCTGTCCCAACTTGACAGATCTCAACATATCTTGGTGTAGGAATGTAACTGATGATGGTCTTATCTGCTTCATGGAGAGGGTGCCGCATCTCCAGGTCAGATACTGAGCCCATGTTGGCGTACAGTTTTATAAAATTTGATATGTTAATTTCTGGAATTTGCATCAGATATATGTACTAGGAATATACTAAGGTACTAAAAATTTAATTCAACTAAAAATGCAGATTCTACAATTAGCTAAAATGCACACCTCACCTCTCCTTCAACTCCCACTCTAACAACCCCCTTATCCAGGTCCTGAAACTACAGAGCGTACACCAGCTCTGTGACTTTGTCCTCCACATACCCCTCTACACCCCCTCTCTAGTCCACCTCAACGTTATCTCCTGCTCCCTCATCAGAGAGGAAGACCTGCTAGCTGTCTCCGCTCAGCTGCCTGATCTGGAGATCGCGTATAACCGGGACTTGGGGTGCTCTCCTAAAACTACCAAGATGTTGAGGTACTTCGACGTCATGTCACCCCGACAGTTTGCTATGACAAACAGACTACATAGAATGTCGGGATCTGCTTGATTGACCGGGAGTGGTACTTGAGAGACTTATGTGTATTCTAAATAAGGAGCTGTTTGGCAGCGTGGAAACAGTTATCCGTCATCCCTGATTTGTTGTAATGTCGGGAGTCGGGTGCTGTTTACGGTTCCCGTCGTCCTGCTCCAGAACATCGTGCCCTACAACATTTCTTCCCACATATTTGGCCCCAGCGACCCTAAGCCAAATCCCAATCCTAACCCTAACGAACTTGTCTGTTGTGAAGCAGGACGACACTGGGGCTAAATCTCTGGGTTGAAGTGCTCTGGGGCACGATGTTCTGGGGCAGGACGTCGGCCACCGCTGTTTTGTGTATACTCTTGAGGAACACTTTACTGGGAGTCAAGTTGGATTGCATTGTAGTATTGTACTGATGGAGACCGGCCTTATTAGTTATCCGTATGTGATTTAAAGTGAGTGGTTTGCAGTCTACTTTTGCCGCAGTACCCTGACTGGATTGTTAAATTTATAAATAAGATTTCAACCGTTTTTCATATTTATTTTTAATTTGTATAATATTAGAATTTTATTTAATCTTTAATGTTTTAACTATCAAGATTACAAATATCCTATTGAATTTTTCAGAATACTGACCTCGAAGTCTTAAAACTATTTCTTAATACTGTCATCTACATTCAATTTGAAAAGTAAGATACTTCAGATTTTCAGAAAATCGTATTATCATTTTCGAGATCCGAATTTTAATGTGTACTACTTTAACCCGAAAACTTATTTTAATGTACCAAATATCAAATAAGTGCTAGTAGACACCGGCCAAAAATTTGCAAGCAAATTACACGTTACATTTTCGACCTTTTGAAGTGTAATGATTCCAAGAACTAAGTCAAAGGAGCAACATCAATGAACTTGATCTTAATCCACAACTAGAAACTAGTACAACTTACGGTAGGTCGACAAAATGCACTCTCTTTTGAAACTCTAAAGCTGCAACAAAGATCCCGGTAGACGGGAGAAGAAAAGTCTTCACATGTCATACTATTCCTAGCTGTATAGTTGTACTCCCTATATACCTTCCCAATTTGCATGTTTGTCCGTCGGTATGTCTCACAATCAGATTTACCAGCCGTTTTACGTCAAGTTTCTTGTGTTTCTAGTTATTGTAGGGGGCAGTGTGGTTGGAGCTAGTGTCGTTATTTCCTGCTATCAGAATGAGAAATGGTACGATCTTGTAGAAAGATAATTGTTTTTAACACACCTTGTTTTATTTAAAGGATGAAAATTACTACATAGACACAGACATGATACTGACCTAACAGATCCTTTAAATCGCTACCAGATACTCTATAACAAATCCTGCCTTTGCCCTCTTTCCTTCACTCCTGCCTATCTGAGAATGAAAACTTAGTTTCAAATTTTCCCGCTTAACTCCTTTTTCCGGCCTCATTCCCGCTTAATCTGTCTCCTTTTCCCGTCAGGTACAAAGGACTAACCCACCCTAGTTACTCTCCCGCAGCCTGGGTGATAGCTCCAGTCTTCACTCTGTGCTTTCTCCTGGAATCCCTGGGGGCATGGTTTGTGTGGTATTCGAATGGGATAAAACACAGCTACCCTCACATCCTTATCTATTGCGCTCAGGTGTATAGACAACCGCGTTCGCAGATTGTGTTAAAATCCAAAAACTTATGAAAATGTTGTTAACTCGAGCCGCCAATTTGAAATGCCCATAAACACAATCAATGTCAATTGTCAAAGTATCAATTATAAACTATAATTTTTAGTACGCCTGCACATTAGCTTGGTTTCCTACCTTCTTTGGGTACGAGTTTACGATGGCGGGAATCGTAGTTCTCATCGGATCCTGGACTCTTACCGTCTTAACCTTGGTACTGATTATAAAATTGAAGATTTTCTAACAAACCCCCCAGCACCCCTTCGAACACTCAATAAGACAGCCTAAACATGACTGCATTGAACTAGATTCTGGTATCGCTCACACACATCCCATACGAATCTACGATATAAGATAATGTAGTCAGTGCTGTATAAGATAATTTCTCACCATTATTAACCCTAATTTCAGTTAGCGTTTTCCCGCTGTACCTGGTTATCATCAGTTCTCCTTGTCTTCCCGCTAACCTGGAAAACTTACTGCTTGATTTGGGGCATGGATGTCATGATTAACAATCCTGGTAGATGAAACGTTCTCTGCAACTGCAGATCAGTATTTCACATACAATCAACTGTGTTCCTATATGATCTGACCTTGTAAGCTAAATGTCATTGTTAAAGATGATTAAGTTGTATATGAGCACCGTGAAGGATGTTTTAAGTCTAAAATTTAAAGACACGTTCAGTCTTGATGTAATAATGTATTCTTGTAATAAGGCCTTAACTTTGACGTAGTCATTATGTTATAAAGATATGATCAGTGTCCAGTCCCAGGCAATATTTGAAGTTTGCTGTATCAATTATTTATCAAATTACTATTTAAAATATTTATTTGTGAAATTGGAAACAAACGGTTATTAATTTGCAAGTAAAACAGTTACTCGATAAGTTCAACTAAAAACTCCAACAAGTTTTGACAGTTAATACAAAGTCAATTTACAATAAATCCATCCTTTATCACATCCATCAAGGTCATTACCATGTCACGTATGTAATTTCGCTTATTATGGAGCAATTGGCAATACCGAGTCCGGTTCATAGCACCTTCTTGAACAAACTAAAATTTTCTCATCAGCGTTTCCATCAAACATTTCAAACTTTCAAATCAAATTGTATACTGTATAAGAACGAATGTTAACATCAACTATTTTCACCACCACTAAGATCAGATACAACGTTTTCAGTTGAACTAGAATTTTCGACGTTATTGTCTATAGGAATAGTAGTCTGCTCAACTCCCTCGACTTGATTCAAAGAGTCCACATTTGACTTTGATTCAGATTGTTCTTCTGCTGAAAGTTCCTGCCGTTCCTTGCTGACATCTGGTGTTGGAACTAAAGTTATATTTTGTGTGGGAGATGATTTACAGTCTAGTTTACTTTCTGTATCATTAGAAGGAAGTGATGCTAGAGTGATGCTAGATTCCTGCTGATCTGACTCCTCTGTGTTAGATTCCTCTGCAACATCTAGTTTACCAGTGTGTTTTAGATTCTTCAAGAGTTCCCCTGACTTGGCTCGTATCTCATCACACAGCTGAAAAGAGAACTAATGTTTTATTCGTCAAATTACCAACGAATTATAATACCTTATAATTAAATAGCTTATAATTAAATACCTTATAATTAAATAGCAAAAAAGCCGGATGCTAATTTTTACAAGAACACGATATTGACCCAAATAGAAAATAAGAGAACGATAGTCAACAAGTTACACTCGTAAAATCTCTGGCTACCTTAGATGTAAAACACTGCTGTTGATCGAGCCGTGCTAGTCTGTGCTGCGCTCTTTTCACCACTTCTACGATAGCGTTTCTCCAGATTTGTGAAGTTGTACGAGCATATCTAGGTTTCTTCAGCACCGGCCCATCGCACTCGATCAACCTGTACAGAGTATTTGTGTAGTTATAGTGGTGACATGTGCTTGGTTTGAAAAACCAATTGTAGAGAAGTATGCGTGAAATATTGGGATTCGGGAAGTATACGTGAAATATTCGGATTCGCGGGAAAAATTTTCGAATTTCTACCCACAGTTGAGGTGGCGTGATTCCCTTCTCTTCAGATACCTGAAATTGTGCCTGTTAGTAACATACAAATTGTCTTAGTACCATCATACATGAGTAGGAAATTTGCTCCAAAACGAATACAGTCGGTTATTAGTCATTCCTTAGAATAATAATGACAAAGATCAAGAAAACTATTCAATATTTTGAGCCACTGAAACGTGCGACGCGGATTTAAGAATGTGCGATTTAATTAACGCGCAATCACGAGATCACGTCAAATTTAAATTCAATGATATAACATCGTTCTGTGTTGCGGTTGCTGGATGGATGATGATCTATTGTAGAAAGGATGAGTAAAAATTGTAGTTTATCTTAACAATACCAACAGACAAAAGGCACAGTTTTACTGCCAGGTAAGGTACGTTTTTTCGTTTGTTTGGTGCTTCTTGTACGCGCGCGGTAGGTAAAATCGACTTGCACGCGCAAATCGATTATCTGCGCTATTCTATCTCTGATTTATTGGATTGTCGTCGCGCTCAGCTACCTACCTATTACTCATCTTGACGTATCTATAGAGTATTTTTTAACATCTCTCATCGAAGTACAGTTTAAATAATCTTAACCATCAAATAAAATGTTGAGGGCAAAAAAATTTTAAGCTTGGCTTACACATAACTTTCTGTTTTTGACTGGCAACAATCCGAACCAACACTTATAAAGTGGCGACCCATATAACTCGGTCGCTTTGGAAGATTATGTTATTTAAGGCCAAAACGTGAGCTGCAAACATTGCTTGATGCTTCCAAATCTAGAAACCCCCTTGCAATCACTTAATTGAGAAACTTTGGATTTCGCAAAAGTCAAGCAGCCTGATACGGGACTCGAACCCGTGACCCTCAGATTAAAAGTCTGATGCTCTACCGACTGAGCTAACCAGGCTTCTGAACGATTGCAATTTTGACTGTATTCGAATACTGGTTTCAAGTGTGGAGTTAACCTTTTCCAGGTCCTCGATTAACGTAAGCCCGACTCCCAGAGGTGTTCACTGATTGGTAACGGGTGCGTTATGTTGTGGGTTGGCCGTAGGATCAACCAAGAAGCCACATGATGTGTACGCCGTACACTGTACGGAGCAGAAATTTGAACGGCCATGATTTCCAATTGATAAAATTCGTGCCGAGTCGGTTATGATCCGATGAGTGCTTCCTCCATCATATGTAGTGAATCCTGGGTTGCGAGAATTTTGTTCTTTTTTAGAGAGGAGAGCACGTTAAGTATGACTTAATCTGCACCAGTGACCAGCCTTTGTTGAGCCCAGTAAATCGGCTCTCGCTAATCGCACTCTCTCTCACATTCTCTCTCTCTCTCT
>JH152712.1:159043-170828 GCA_000226015.1 Mnemiopsis leidyi | reverse complement strand
TCTCTCTCTCTCTCTCTCTCTCTCTACTCTCTCTCTCTATCTCTCTCTCTCTCTCTCTCTCTCTCTCTCTCTCTCTCTCTCTCTCTCTCTCTCTCTCTCTCTCACATTCTCTCTCTCTCACATTCTCTCACATTCTCTCACTTCCCTAGTATAAAGATACATACACGGAGAACTCCTATTCTAGCTAGATGCTATTGTTACTCACACTTCAAGCGGCTTGATCTTGCGTCAGTAAAGCAAGGGTTGGGAGGGTTGGTTTATTTTTAGAGAGCACTAGCATGTTTAGTATGGTTCTATCTGCACCAGCCTTTGTCGAACCTAGACGTTTTAAGCTACGCTGTCCGTATTTACGGAGGTAAATTGAGAGACAGGAGGGGAAGAGGGGGGTAAGTTTGCCATGTTTTTTCCACTTTGCCTCAGCCGGGTGCCACATGGTAAAATGGTCAAAATTTTGATCGACAAATTTTGAGCATCAATTCTGTTCATAATAGGTCAAATCTCGGTATTTCATTGACCGTGGTCAGATTTTAACTATCGAGTTTTAACATTGGGCAAAAGCTAGGGTGTCATGGTCAGTGGTCATCATCTCCCTACGTCTACTAATAACATCAAAATTCGTACTATGAGGGGTCGTCAAGATTAGTAGTCAAATCAAAACGTATAAACTTTACTTTTACATTGTATCCACCTTCGTTGGTATCTTCTACTTGTATATATAGTCGTCCCAGCATATATGCAAGAATATATATATTCTTGCATATAGGCTGTGACGACTAAACTTTGATAAAATCGCCAATTACAACATGAATAGCTGCTTTTGACTTCGACCAAAGGAGGATAAATATTTTGTGCTTTCAAATCAGGACTCATCTGCTTCATATTTAACGAGGTTAATGATTTATGGTTACAGCTTATGGTTACAGCTTATCCTTGAAGCTTTCAATGAGCTTCGTTTTTCAATTCTAACTATAAGTATTGTGCCAAGATGAAGAAAAAGAAGATATCTTGCAATCGCAAGTTACTTTTCTCGATGATGGTGGCGTCTGTGTGTCTATGTTCAGGTATGTTCAGTTCCTTCACACTAGCACACTAAGCTGTTTTTCTATTGGATACTTTTATCACTGTTTATGATACAGTTTGTGCTTACGATGTGTACACAATGGTGACATTATGTGTTTTACTTTTAGTTAAATCTTGTCCCGTTCTTGACCATACTAAAACTTGCTGTCTAGCGTGGCAATAGTAAAAATAGCTGTGGTTACATTCAGATCCATTCAAAACGTGTCCATTTTAATTGTTTGTCGCGCTTAAACGTTTACATTTCAGTCACTGCGGAGAAGCTCACCATAGACAGATCGGAATCGTTCAACTACCATAACTCCTACACTCCTAACAAAGCACACGATGGAGACTACAACACGTGGTACAGTGTGAAGGATGGAGCAGTGGCAGGTAACTTCCTGAAACTGTATCTCTCTCAGACTTACAGTATCGGGGAAGTTTTCATGGTCAGTAGGAATCAGTTTCAAGATAGGATGAGAAACACGGAGCTAAGAGTCTACTCAACGGAGGGAGGAGAAGCGGAGTTAGCGAAATGCGGGACAATAACCGGTAATTTCTATTTTTTTGTTTTGAAGTTAAACAATCAAAGTGAAGTAAAATTTGAAATTTCAGTTCTTGATCTGTCAGTCATGGCTTGACCAAGTAAAAAGGCTTATAGTTTGAATATCTAATTGAAATTTTAACTGTAAAATCGCTCGTTTTTCGAAAAATATGTGCTCAAACTTGAAATTTCTGGTCGCCCAAATGAGTTCAAATTGTCTGCCCAAATGTTTCCGTCTCAAATAAATTGTCCACAAACAAAACTATAAAAAGGTAATATTTAATATCTCAGAACTCAATTCTGGAGATAAAAACACAATCAAAGGTCGGACTTACTCTCTAAACTGTAACGGAGCAATAGGAGACATGTTGTATCTTACAGACCTGGATTATACTGAAAATTCGGGACACAACATCGCTGAAGTTCTGATATATGGAACAGGTTTTAAGAGATACAATTTTTATTAAATAATGCCTAGCAAAGAATTGCATAAATTATTTTTACCTCTCCATTCTTTTTGAAGGTCAGACAAAGATATCGGTAACTAAGTATGTAACAAGTAATAATTTGTGGTAGCACTGGCATGGGTGTCGATTTTAACTAAGTGCGGCAGGTGCAGGCCATTTCTGCATCTTTACACACGGCTGTTTCTCCTATAACGGGTTACTATAAAGTGGATAATATGCGGTACAACTTCTGTTGAGCAACAGAATACAATCATAATGTTCAATTAAGGTACTAAAATGAGTAAAAAAGCACGATAAACTTATATATGGGGTCGTTTTCATATGGCGTCAGGGAAAACACAGTATTTCACGAGATTACTGAATCAGAACTTTACTTGAAAATTTTCCTTCTGATTTTGTTAAATTCTGAATAAAATTTCAAAAGAAATCAAAAATTTTCAAAAAAATCCCAAAAATGTTGATGACATCATCATTGGCCAAACCCCCCCTCCCCCCTCGTCATCAATCGTCATCATTTGGAAACCCCCTCCCCCATATGTGAACGACATAAGTGAACGAACCCTATGTTAAGGTGAATTATGATTTTCAATGAAAGTAACGATTATTGATCATAACCCTGTTCAGAAAGTTTGTCTATAGAGAGTTCTGAATCGAAAAACTGGCACGACGCCAAATCGAATCCAAGAGAGTATGCACCCGAAAATGTGTATGATGGAGACCTGGGAACTTTCTACACTCCACAGGAAAATGACGCAGAAGGCAACTTCTTAAAACTGTATCTGTCAAGAAAAGTCTCGATTGACACCGTGAAGTTAACCGACCAAAACATCTGCTGCCAAAATGAAATTATCGGAACTGCTGTTATGGTATATTCAACTGAGGATGGACTTGAAACAAAAGTTTCCGATTGCGGAGAACATATTTCAGCCGCAGGTACACCTAATAGCACTTACTCCTGCATTTATTTTTGACAACGAGCAAACTTTCCGCATGTTTGGCGTCACTTCGTGTGAGACCGCTTATTTCTTCTGCACACTGTCGTGCAGTCTGAGTTCAAACTTCAAAAACTGATGATCTATAAACCAAACTGCGTCATTATCGTTTTTTTGTTACCTGACAAAATTATTTGAATTCCTTTTCGACGGAATTGTAAATGAAAAAGCACGGAAAACAGACCTCATGGCATCTATTGTAGAAATGTTAGGGAACAAGACGTGCAAGTGTTAACCGCGCCAAGTCTCGCTAATCCTAAAAGTTAATACAAGGCCTCACAGTAACACTTCAAACTTGTATAAAAGACGATTTGACAATAACACAGAAAATATTACATGTGTGAACATAGGTTGTTTTATCTCCTCAGAAGTCGACAGCACTATTACCCAGCAAACATTCTACCTGGACTGTGATGGAGCAATAGGGGACATTATCTACATAACTGATACGGAGTTTATTGGAGGAAAAGGTCATCGTATCGCGGAAGTGAAAGCATTTGGAAAAGGTAAGAGCTTAAATTGTTGACAACACAAACTATTTGAATAACATATGCTGTAAATTCTTTAAAAAACGTAATACCCCACTACATATGTGACACGACAGATGATTTTACTACCTGAAAAATCTTGTAGACAATTTGCCTATCAAGAGCTCTGACACGAAAAGTTGGCAAGGAGACGACTCTGATCGAGCCTACGCTCCTGAAAAAGCGTATGATGGGAATCACCAAACATACTACTCCACTAAAGATGGGGACGTGGAAAATAATTTCCTAAAGTTGTACCTTTTTGATAAGTACCGGATTGGTGCTGTGAAGTTAGCAAACCGGAATAACGAATGCTGCAAAGATAGGATTATCGGAACTGTTGTAGCGGTCTATTTAACTGAGGGTGAAAGTGAAACGGAAGTTGCTGATTGCAGAGTTAAGATTTCAGCTGCAGGTACATTTTCTCACGGTCCATTTTACTTTCTCACCACGAACACAAGTTCAAATTGTTTTGATTTATTTACAGGGTATAAGGACATATTTGGTCTTTCAGAGTACGACAGCAGCATCACCCAGCAAACATTCCACCTGAACTGTGATGGAGCAATAGGAGACATGATCTACATTACTGATACCGAGCTTATTGATGACAAAGGTCACAGTATCGCGGAAGTGGAAGTGCTTCAAGCATGTAAGAATCGAAATACCTATCACACAAATGTTTCATTTTAGTTCTGCAATTGTGAATCTTAATTCACCTAATAGAGAGCGGGAAGGGTCTACATTCTACGGGGTTTTCTTGACCACGTGGTAGCGTTACTTGATATTTATGGGTCATATTCCAATTCTCATAAGTCTATGCCGTAGAATTTTTAGCTCATTCCCTGTCAAATGTCGATCACATTAAAAAATACCGTTTTTCATAACCATATAAATAACAAAATAATCACGTTTTTAGGGAACTGTGCTGGTCTACCAGACATAGATCATTTGACGACGGACGTTACGTTTCCAGTTCAACCACACACGGTTATACAAATCACGTGTAATCACCCGTGGTTTGCCTTGTCTGGAGCTGAATATTTGACTTGTGTTCTAGATTGGACATTCCAATATAGTGGAGACACGGAACCTTCTTGTACCAAGGGTGAGACACTATCATTAAGGGATGAAATCTGGTTTGTAAAAGTATAAAGTAGAGAAATATCTCCTCAAGGATTTCTACAGTAGTGCTGTACCAGCCTGCTTAGTTATCAGTTCCTCGCCTTGAGAAGCTTTGACGAAAAGTTGTGTCAAATTGCAACCCCCCTCACCTGTGATTCACCCATGACGCACTTACTCTTCGAAATCCGTTGTTATCCAAGATAAGTTAGAGGAGCACAACTCCACAATTGATCTACAAATTTGTGACACAACCTATCTCTAGATGTTAGCCTGACCTGTCTGCCGGTGAACATCAAGAAAGGGAAATCGGGGGGTCCTCCCCGTGACAACAAGTAGAGATCACGTGACCTGGGACACGGTCACGTGGACAGTACTAGACGGATCTGGGTGGAATATTTTGGAGGGTTTCTGCCAGGCTGACTGCGACAATATGTTCAGCTTCAAGGTGGACACGGCAGGAGTTCACACGTACTCGGTAGTGATTGTAAAGGAAGGAGAGACTGTTAGCTGTAACAGCAGATTAGCTGTTCTCGGTAGGTTTATCTACTTTCAAAATGTCGTTAAAATACTCTAACATACTAATAAGACGTGGACGTAATAATCCCCAAATAAGGGCATTTGGGGAATATTATGTGTGTATAATAATTACGTTATTTTGTACTTGTTTATACTCATTATAGAATATAATACATTTTGGTCGATAAAATAAATGTTATCTTATATATTATAATAAATGTTATCTTATATATTTTCGTTTATTCGTTTATTTGCGAAACAGTATATTGTTAGTGTATAGTTCATAGTTCAGTGTTGCAAGTTTTCGGTTTCTGTCCGAGTTTTTGTTTTGTGTTTTTGTTTTTTGTTAGTACTAGTTATGAGTTACTGTCTGGTAGTATTTTGTTCATATTCCTAATTACTTTCCATTACTTTCTGATATTTGATTTACGTCTAGATTTTATTATTATTTTTCCTATATTTTGTCACTAACATAGTACAGTATCAGTGTTCCGATGAAGCTGTTGTTACAGAGAAATTGATCAACCAGTAATCCCTGTCTTCTTTGTCCACCTGCTAAGCCGAGAAGAACTATTAAACTTAAACTGATTTATCATGCGGCTAATAAGTAACAGACCAATCATTAAACTTAATTATCTTATATCCCAGCAGCTCTTTGCAGTACTATTCTCAACAGAGGAAGGCACTATAAAAGCAGTAATATTAACAACAGTTAAACTGCCTATTTACGTTTTAAATGTTCCCTATTGTCTCCCGCTCCCCATTTATCAAATTCTAACTCAATTATATTCAGAACTGTTGATATTTAATTGATCGAAGGTTCTCCAATTAATCAAAATGTCATAAAGGAAGGAATAAGTGATCCACTTGAACTCGACAAAATTGTCAACCCATGGGTATCAAGAATTTATCCATGTTGGCTGGGCAATCCCCTAGTCAAAACTGTTATATCTGAAAACCTGGTTGAATGTTTTATGAATGTGGTTTCAAGTGGGGAGGGGGCCTTTTTCAGGTCCTCATTTCGAGCAAGCTCGACTCCCAGAGGTGTGCACTGAATGTTAACGGGTGTGGTTGAATGTTTGTTTGTCTGTTACGGCCATATTTGGAAGTTGGGGTTAGGTACACGGTAACGGGCAAGTTCACGTGCTAGGTTGTCGCATTGCTTCTAGATGTCCAAATATGGATGCGTGTTGGTTTAAATGCTTGATTTGTTGTAGCTTCAAGCTTGCATCCTGATTCATGTTTTTGATGCAGTTAAAAGTAAGTGGTATATTTATCATATTTAGTCTTGTATTTATGATATTTAGTCTTATTTATCACATTTATCATATTTAGTCAATTTTTTAAGACTCTTTGGTTGACAATCTCCGTTGTCTGGGCCAACCACCTAGTTACAATTTAATCTGCCTCAACACTAATCTAAGTAAACGGTAGTTAAATATATAATATGAAATATAGGCAAAAATCAACTTATATCTTTCAACTGTATCTTTGTAACCAATGCAGAAGAAGGAGGAAATATTATCATTAGCAAGACGGGAAAGTAAAACTTACACAATGAGAATGAAGGGCGTCTATCATGTCGGATATCGTGAGAGGCTCACTTTCTTTACTGGGGTTCCTCCGGCCTATCGGTCTTTTTTCTCGCCTCGTTTTGTTAGAGTAGTCCAACGATGGAAACTCTGAAACAGCCATGTTGTAGTTGACAGGGTAACCTTATATCGAACGAATGTAACATACAATTACTGTTGGTAACAAAACGCAATAAAAACGAACAAAAAACTTTAAATTATATGATGAATAACAAGCAAAAGATTTTTGGCATTCCTGATAAAGTATAGTCTACACTCTACATTTAATTGCCAAATACAACGTACCAAAGTGGAAGGCGGGATTATCTGAAGCTAGGATGGAAGTGCTGTAGCCGGAGTAGGAGCTCTGAAAATTGAGGAGAATGAAATTCGGGCAAATTATATTAGACTAACAGTAACTAAACCAGGCCTGTTGTCAGGTAAACCTACATCGCTATTCTTGCCAAGTGCCAGCCTCGCACATTCCAATCCATCCTCCCGATCTAGTCTAACTAAAGTTATACTTTATTGGACTCATTCAAAACAAATTATTAAAAACATATCATAATCCGTCACAGTACATGTTTTGTACTTTTACCACTGGGATAAAAGGTACAAGAATTTCATATATTTGGTGAAATTGTGATCAAGCTCTGCTTCCTTACCGGCTGCTGACGTGTTTTCTCTCTTATCTTTTTCATTTGTTTGTGTTTCTTCAGCATTCTCTTCATTTCTTCCTCACTCATTTCTTCTTCATCACTGCTATCCGAACTGAAATAACAACTTCACATAACTAAAGGAACAAACAAAAGGGAGGGAACAACATGTAAATCAATCATTTCAATTTGATATGGTGTAGTTTTGGTTACCGATTGAAGGCCATCCACAATAAAAGTATCTAATTTGTAGTGTTAAAATAAGAAAAAAGAACAAGTTATACACAAAAAACAGTTTCACACAAAAAGAACCAGTTATACACAGTTGATGTTGAAAATTAGGAAAAAAGTGTTAAAATAAGAAAAAGAACAATTTTTTTCACAAAAACAGTTTCACACAAAACAAAACAGTTATACACAGTTGATGTTAAAAATAAGGAAAAAGTGTTAAAATAAAAAAAGAACAAGTTTTACACAAAAACAGTTTCACACAAAAAAACCAGTTATACACAGTTGATGTTAAAAATAAGGAAAAAGTGTTAAAATAAGAAAAAAGAACAAGTTTTACACAAAAACAGTTTCACACAAAAAACCAGTTATACACAGTTGATGTTAAAGTACTTGCCTGTCTGAGAGCAGAATGTCTTTGAGCCACATGTTATCCTCATTCAACTCACTTGTGTCGTATATGTACTTTTCGTCTGGCTTTAAATCTGGAGTAGTTGAATGACATAACATTGCAGGGAGAATAAATTACTATGGGACCGTTCAGTGTTCACATATAAGTCATCATTGATCTTGTTTTAAGCTATTACGTGTATCTTCTTTAGCTTAACTATTGAGAAAAGTGAGAGAAACGTTAAATGCTGGTGATAGTTGCTACATGCACAGGGTTGCCAAATGGTCAAATCCAATAAGGCCTCTATCGAGCTAGGAATAATTCTGGGAATAATTAGTAAATCTAACTGGTATGATAATATTCAAATTAAATGGTTATGACCTGGTACAAAATGCTCAGATGTTAAGGGAAACGATTCTAAAAAAGAATGACCTAGTGTCTATGATTAGAGTATGTCAAGATGCCTGCGTAAGATCTCGAATCTTAGAAGTCAATCTGATAGTGAACTAAAAGTCTTTTTGCTATTATGTCCAGCACTCCAGTCCTTCTTCCAACCAGTGTAGGTAGTTGTATGACGAGCAGGATGACAAAAACCAGTAATTTTGGCAACTAGGTCAAATTCTAATAAAAAGTCTAACAAATGTTTTTCCATTTCATTATGCAATCCCATTCCAAATTTACCCATAAAACGAACAAAACCGAAGTTTTTATCTGAAAAAGTCATTTTTCCCAATTTTGAATTGAAGTCACCCAAGACAAATGCTTTAACATTCGCTGGGACATTAAGGGCGTCCCTAACTTGGCCATAAAAATCAATCAACAGTTGTTGATCATTTTCTGCAAGTTTCCTATGTGACCCATATATATTGACCACCCTACATTTGATGAATTTACCAGATTGCCTATGTAGGAAATTCTTGGTCCAAAAAGTTAACTGGATCACGGATGCTGTTCCAGCAAACTACACAGTCAATAAGTCGAGAACTGATCTAAAAACCGAGTTTGTAGCATAGTGTTGGCCATTTTTCTGCTGAAACTATAAAGGTTTGTACCCTTTGTTAAGACGGTGAGAACCAGGTTCTACAACCTTAGTCTCTTAAATAGCACAGATATCTATGCCATACCTAAGACAATCAGCACCCAGTTGCTCCCTTTTACTATGGATGTCGTCTGAATCATCAGAAAAATCGAAGCCAAGAATGTTGAAGGTGGCGAAGCTGATGAGGAGTGTAGCAAACAGGGATATGGATCTTCCTGTAGCTAAGGTAAACATTACAGAGGACGATGTTTTTGTCTCTCTGCCACTGGCATTATCCATACAGTCCATCTAAATATAAGTTAAGGAAATGCAAAAATGAAGCTTGCTAACCTCTATCAAGGAGAAATGAATCTGAGCTTGTAGCATTTTCACCATTTATATTCCTGAAAAGGTTGACAATTCCAAGTTCCTTTCTTAAGTAAACCAACCAGGTATCTGATAACGCTTACATAAAACCATTTAAGGGGAGGGGGTTTTAAACTTGAGATTCTCTGTAGGATTAATTTTTACCTTTTACAAATAGACAACTTAATTTCTATCTTTAAAAATGCAAAAAACAGAGATCACTTGATAAATCACTTATAAGTAACTATCAAAACACCTAAAAGTATACGTAAAAAGGCCAAATGGAAGTCTATTAAAAGCAATGTAAACTTTTCAAGCCGTTTAATCAAAAACTGAAAAAGATTGAATAAGCAAGAAAAAAATTGCAATACCAAATTTAAAACTTGCTTCTGTGTTTGGTATTTGGGTTAGAGCCCCCCTCCCACAGAGGTTCAAGTTCCACTCTGATCTAAGATAGCAAGTCTAATTACCATGAATATTTAAAGGTTGGTATAGGGTCTACCATCACATTTTCCACCTCCGACAATAAACGAGAAATGTTGAGGAATCTTTCCAGTGCTTGTACATGATGTGGCACACTAAGATCTCTTTCCATCCTAATCAACAGTTTGTATAGTCAGATATATTCATATATTCCCTTAAACTTGTCAAGAATATAAAAATGTTTTCTTAATACCCTTGCAATACCAACATTTCTAACTGTGAACAACATAGGACAACATATGCGCGCAATTGGTCCTATTATTAGGTAGAGCGTCCCTAAGGCCACGAATCAGGTAGATAAGTAGACAGACCTAAACACTTCTTAAAAATCAGTAGATGTTAATAAATTTCTAATAAGCTTTACTTTCTACTAAGGTATCCCACTTTCTATGATGTTAAGGTTGGATTGGTAAAAGCATTGTAAAGAGCTTATGTACAAGCTTCTTTACATGAGCAGCTTCTTATATTGATAAATTATTTAGTCTGAAATTATATTGTGATGCAAAATGTTCTAATTACAATTACAATTACAATTAAAAAGGCAGTGGCTTCGGTTATAGGCAGAGCCACATATGTTGTTCAACGCCGCACTGACGCAGACAAACGAGTTGAAAATTTATTATTGCCTGGTGACCTCAGTCTTTGTTGCTTCGGAGGGAACCGTAGAGAGAGCAACAGGCAAGGGAAAACTCCAAATTATATTTGATATTATTACAACAGCAGTGATCAGGTTTGAGACAATTGCAGTTTGTATGATTGATTTTGTTGGTTGCTAACCTACTGAATTTTGAAGAAATTCTAGACCCCCATCGCCCGGTTCTGCAGCTAACCACTCACTCTGGTGACTTTAAATTTTATTGAATTTCATTATTGTATAATCACGACGAGTACGATTGCAGCTCGAGTGATAATTTCATGTTTAATTCCTGTTTAATTCCTCTGAGAGATGTTCAAGAAGTGACCTAAGTGAAGTTTACAAAGAGTGGCGTAACGTCGTAGGTCTAGCCAATATGGCGCCCCTTGACGATGAAAATGCGACCCTAAGTGGCGCCCCCGGTAAAAGGCTTACTGGGAGCAATTTGTAAAAATGGCTAAATAATCTAAATAAAAAGTTAAGTTATTAAACCAAACATGCGATTTTGCTAGTTGGGCAGTTAATCTTGCAAAATTGTCCCATATTTTTATGACGATTTGGCGCCCCCTTTTGACGGCGCCCCCCGGCGTAGCCAAGGTGGCCGGGGCATTGTTACGCCGCTGTTCACAAAGCTAGCCAGGGTTCATCCCAGTTAACTGGTGTTTTAAATTTTAGTAGATCTCGATTAAATGTTCTTTGTAAACCAGGAAAGAAAATCAATAGAATCAGGAGAAATTTTTTAAACGATAGATTGGTTAAGGGAAGTAAGTTATCTATTGAGGCTAAGATTTCTTCTAGTTTAAACGTTTTTAAATCCAATTTAGAAGTGTTTAAGTGTTAAGGGAAATCTTAACCTCAATAGGTAACCAATCTTTCTCTTCTAGCAATGACGGGTTGATGCTTAATTTGAAGTCTGAATAACCGGCGTGGTTTGAGTGGACTCGCTTACGGTTGGAGGGCAGCCACCAACCAGCCGGTAAGTAGTGTTGAATAGTATTTGATGTTTTAACATTAATTAGATATTTGGATAAACTTTATTAAATTTGTAATATGTATGATATTTTGTGAGATTAAGTGTGATGATGCTGGCATCATTATTCATTATTTATTTATTTATATTTATATCTATTTTAGATTTTGACTAATTTTTAATTTTTTTGATATCTTAAGTGATTATGTGTGATCATGATGGTGGCATCATTATTTTT
>JH152712.1:141204-158279 GCA_000226015.1 Mnemiopsis leidyi | reverse complement strand
AGTAACTATAATGAAAGATTGACTTGCTAGTTATTTCTGTTTTTCAGTTACACTGATAAGAAATTCGTTTCAATTTACGATTACTATACTACTGATATTACTGTGTTACTGATAAGACATTACATATATATTCCTCCAAGTCCAAGGATATATATCGCCTAGATCATAGATCTTAATATAACTGCAGAATACTGAAAGCTTAGTAAATTTCACCCTTGCGCTTTTCCGGGGATAATGCCCAATGGCCAATAAATGTGTAATGTGTGTAAGATTTAAACGTGCTCTTCAGTTTTCGTACGTTACCTCATACCTGCAAGCTCTAGCTCTCATACTTTAACTTAGTACGGCGGTCGCCGTACAAACTTAGTAATAAATTATCACGTGACGAAACGCGCGCATTTATGCTGCGCGCGCCCGCATATTTCGTCCGTCTATCGTTTCGTTAGAACGTTAGACGGATATAATCTCGTCAAGCTCCTTGAGTGATTGTGAGAGTGGATCAAACTTTCTGAATTACATCTTCGCGTTCGCAGTTCGATCAGTAATCTTAAGGTCGATCGCTTTATTGAGTTTGTATGCCGTGGTTACGTTACATATATCAGTACACGTGTATGTTAAGGCTCTATCACGGTGTCACATGGCGAAGTGATACCATTACCAAAATATCACGTGTGCCGTTCCCTGCTATTGAAAGCTCATATCCCATGGCCTTTTGACGAGATGATATCCGTCTAACGTTCTAACGAAACGTTTCTGCTCTCCTCGCGAGGAGAGCAGAAAACCGCGAGCCGCGCGCGGGTCGGGTAACATCTCGACAAATGGCCTTGTCCGACTCTCAATCGATCTACGTATCGTGCCATCGATGTATGCGACGTACGTACGTTTTGGTACGTTCTGGAGAGTTTGGCAGTTCATGCACGTGACAACTGCATCGTGTGCGTCCTCCCCCAGCTCAGCAGTGAGTTGTCGTTTTGCGGAGTGTAAGAAACGACCAAGACCAGCCTTGAAGCTCCCGAGTGTGGTGAGACTATGGGGTTCAGGTGGTAAAAGATTGAAAAGCTGAGCTGCTTTAACTCTAAAGGTGCTGTAGTGATCTGATCTTACTGTCAGTTGGGCGCTCTTGCTCACAGCTGGGGTTTCTGCTTCCAAACCATGCCTCTGGTGCATTTTAAAGGTGAACCCAACGTCGTTCGGTGCTTCCTCTTGCAGAATCTTCCACTCACAAATGATACAATAGCGCTCCCGTCTCCTCTGAAGTGACATTACCTTCAGTTTCTTAAGCCTCTCCCAGTATTGAAGCTCTCTATAGCGCGAGATTGTTTGTGAATGATCGCTGTATATTCTCCAGCTTTTGAATCTCTGTTACTTTGGTGGGGTTCCAGACAGGACAGCAGTACTCTAGCTTCGTTCTCACCATGCTTTTATACAGCGTCAGCATAACTGTCGGAGAGCGGTCTTTGAAAGCACTCAATGTCCATGCTGCCATTTTGCCTGCCCGCTGTACAGTCCTTTCAATGTGTGGCCCCCATTGTTGGTGTCCACTAACATTAACGCCTAGGTCACAGACAGTATCCTGTGGTGCTATTTTGTGACCTTAAGGCATCCTGTACTCGACATTGGCAGGGTAGAAAGGAAGTTCTCTCAGTGTCTTGGAAGTGTTAAGAGCATAGCTGACTACCTCAAACTTTTGCTCATGCAGCTCCATGTTGTTGTTCCTTGACCACTCTATGACTGAGTTCAGGTCCTCTTGAAGAAGTTCAACACAGGGAAGCCCCTTAATCGCTCCAATCAGTTTCCTGTCGTCAGCGAAAGTAAAACCTTCGCGCTAAAGTTGATGTTGCTGAGTAACACGTCATGCTGATGCCTGATACCCGATCGTGTGCTGGACTGTTGTCAAGCATCTCGAGTATCTTTATTAGGGCAGAATTCTAGTATAGCATGCTTTAACTGGGTACAGAAGGAGCCGTATAATTTAACGACCATGAGATAACAAACTTTGACATGTGACACGCAAATAAAAGAAAAATATTTTTGCGTGAAAATATTGAAAAATTTCGGGGCAAAGGAAGGAGGCCGGGTAAATAGAGGGAGCCTGTAAATAGAGGCCCAGTAAATCGAGGGTTCACTGTAGTTAGTTCAAATAAATAAATATGTTAATATCACACGAGATAATGTACCTATCTGTCGTCGCTTCATGATATGCCAAGACAGGGGAATTTTCTAATGTTGTAAATCTCAGTCTAAAGGATCATTAGATGTGAGGAAAGAAGTTGTTAGTCAGGAATGGAATCATTTATTTTGTGTTACAAGTCCAAAAGTTCTCAGGCATCCATTTCCTACCTCTACCTTTACCGGCAGATTGGAGCAACTGTATTAAGACTGGACACATTATTATCAACCCAAGAACAATGTTCAGACAGTGAAATTGGCTAACTGTCCCATTTGCTTTGAGCTAACTAAAATTTAACTTCGATGCAGGCTTTCATCAATGCCTAATTAGTGCACCTGATTCTAGAGCCGCCAATCCTAGAGGAGTGCCCTAAGCTTAAGGGCATTTGCCTATGCAATCGACTTAGCCGGATGACCGGGTAACCGTGATTGAATTGAGGGTTAAATGAGGAGGGTCTCCGTTGAAAGATCTAGAATGTTCCAGGAGTCCCTTCAGTATAGCTGTAAAAGCCTGGGTACAGGAGTAACAAAATACAATATACAAAAATTAAAAATGTGAGGCTATACATTGACCACTTTTAAAGTAGTGACCTAAACTCAAATTTTTGCAATTGCTTAAAACAGTCATTTATCCAAAATAGAAATTCTATTTACTTTCAAACTATTAGAATTTTGAGACTATTAGAGTTTAAGTCTACTAGAAGCGTCCTAAGACATATCCCATCATATACTTACAATTGTACAAAGAAATATCCCATCATTGACTGTCTCATGACAATATGCAGTACAAATAAAAATTTCCAATAACACTTTAAGAAACGCAATTCTTGTTTTTCTTCTTGGAGCAACAATTTACCAAGGAAATTCTTATTACAGCACCATGTTGAGAGCTGCTCCTGCTCTATCCTATTCTTTTACTCGATCTTTCTGGTCACATGTGCCAATGGGTCCTCCGGATCCAATTATTGGAGTTACAGAAGCCTTCAACAGAGATTCTAACCCAAATAAAATGAATGTCGGAGTTGGGGCATATAGAGATGATTCAGGTTTGCTAAAAATCATTCAAGCATTTTCTGAGTTGTATGTTCATTTTTTATTAATTTTAAATTAAGAATTTTGAATCTTGCTTCTTCTTCTCCTGAACCAATTCCACATGTTCAGGAACAAAAAATAGACAATTACACCTTGAATACACAAATGTTTTCTATGGCATGGCATCTTTAAAAATAGAATTTTCTGAGTTCAAGGGGTTGCATGCATGAGTGGTTTGAGATGTTGGTAAAGCATGCTGCTACGTCAGACCTGGCCGTCTTCCCTGAAGCATGTAATTTGCTTCACATATTTTGATTGCTGTCCAATTTGGCACCCCCTTATGACGGCACCCCCACTGCTTTTAGAATTAATTCTTTTTAATCTATTAAGACCTAATCCAAGGTTCATTCTTGCAGGAAAACCATATGTTTTGCCATCAGTAAGAGCTGCAGAAGAGAAGCTTTTGTCCCAGAACTTGAACCATGAGTACCTTCCTACTCATGGTTGCCCTAGATTCAGGCAAGCTGCCAAAATTCTGGCTTTTGGGGAGGACAGTGTGGCCATTAAAGATAATCTGATTGCATCAGCTCAGTCAATTTCAGGTTTGACTCTGTTCCCTTTTCCTACCAAACAACTATTATTCATTCAAACATTAGACAAACTATCTTAAAATTGCAAAGGAGTAATACATAATATGTAGTAATTTTAGACATTCAAATTTTCACTCATATTATTTCTATACTATACTATACTATATAATATGTATGTCAAAGAAATATCATAAACAGAGTTGTTTACCTTTGCACCAAGATGCCTACACCTCTATCAGAAGTCCAATAACAAATTCATTCAGCCCACCCGGCAACGGGTTATTTCTACTATTCAAAGATAAATTTTTCAGGCACTGGTGGGTTAAGGATTGGTGGAATGTTTCTCAACAAGTTCCACAACTCTAAGCTACTTTATCTTCCTTCACCAAGTTGGGGGAACCACACTCCCATTTTTAGGTTGAGACTAACTATTAATCCCCCAAAACTTAATATCACATTACTATGATATTGAGGTACTTTTAGGTATTCATCCCCCATTCGATTTGTGAATGAGATGTTTATGACATATGCATGCAACATGCTCTAAAGGTGATGTTCAATTTTTGTCTCACATTTTTTTCTCTTCCTCAGGGATAGTGGTCTAGAAATAAAATCTTATTCCTACTACAAGAAAGACACAAAATCCCTGGATTTTGAAAACATGATAAATGACATTGGAAAGATGGAGGAGGGAGCCACAATTCTTTTGCATGCATGTGCTCACAACCCCACAGGAGTAGATCCTACTCTCGAGCAATGGGATGAAATATCCGAGGTAATTGTGCATTTTTTGTAAAATTACCTCTGGCCTGTTTATGTTATTATGTTTTCATGTATCAAGATGAATCTACGATGCACCTTCAGGCTGGCCCAGACTAATAAGTTGTCTTCAATAGGCATGGGCACTTGTTACTGTTGATTAATTTGTTTATTGTTCATCTCAGGTGTGTTGTTGAATTAATGCATAGAATTGGATGTTGACAAAAATGCTTTACTGCACAACTTAGCTGGCTTCTTTTGGCCAGTTGATTTAAAAAAATCAATAATCGATTGACGATTTTCGAACAAAGTAGCAGGTTTATGCTCATATAAAGATATATATTAAGTGTACCTTTGTTATGAACTGCTTCTTGGATACTTTGTAGTTGAAGACAAGGTGAAGAGTCCGTTTAAGAAAAGTATATTGAAAGAGAGTAAGTATAATACAAAGTGCATTGGTTTATAATACGGCTAATCTAGAGCTCGTGACAACTGCGTCTGGTTAAAGTTAAAACACAAATCTAAGACAAGACTAATCACGTGATACGAATGAACCAATGATATGTGGGAATGACAGGTGTTGAGATGAGGGAAGTTCTAGTGGCGAGTGATAAGATGGTTTGAGGGGTAATGATGTTAATGTGATATGATTTGTGAGCATGACGCGACGGGAGTATGAAACACAGATAAAATCAAGTACGCTTATGGCAATATTGAGGTAGAATACGTCCCAGTGGGAGATTCTGGAAGAATCGCATGATAGCTAAAACTAGCTCAATTCAATCCATAACACCTTTATATCTTAGCACTATTTTTTACAGGCTATAAAGAAGAAAAATCTGCTTGTATTCATCGACATGGCATACCAAGGATTTGCAAGTGGTTCAGTTGAGAAAGATGCCTACGCAGTACGCAAATTCATTAACGATGGACACAGAATCCTTCTCTCTCAGTCCTTCGCAAAAAACATGGGCGTATATGGACAAAGATGTGGTGCAATATCGGTAGTAGCAGAGGATGCTGAAGCAGCTGCTGCGATCGAGTCTCAGCTAAAGATTATCATTCGCCCCTTGTACTCCTCACCAGCGCTGAACGCAGCACGCTTGGTAACCGCGGTTCTTGAGGACGCAGAGCTTCACAAACAGTGGCTGATCGACGTTAAAGGCATGGCAGACAGGATCATATCGATGAGAGAGGCACTAAAGGCAGGATTGGCGCGTGAGGGATCTGTACACAACTGGGATCACCTGACCAACCAGATTGGAATGTTTTGCTTCACAGGAATGAACCCTGAACAGGTTGAACAGCTGATCAGTGAGTTTAGCATCTATCTGACGAAGGATGGAAGAATCTCGGTAGCAGGGGTGAGCTCCAAGAACGTAGATTATCTGGCTCACGCCATGCATCAAGTCACTAAATAAACTAGAACTGTCATAACTTGTAGATTAGGAAAGTTGGCTTATAAGATTCATTTGTAAAATTGTAGGCTAGTTTACTTAAGCTAATTTTTGAGCTGCCAGATTGAAACTTTAGATAAGCATGTTAGCCAAGATACTATAGACATATTTTTGATTTATTATCTGGTTTCCAAAACATTATTCAATGGGTTTAACTATTTCTTGGAAACCAATTGATGCTGAGCATCCGTGTAAGGATTACTTCAATTTATTTTCTGTCATTAATTTAGGATTCTTTGTGACACATTAGTTTTGACGGTTTTAAACAATGTTTAAAGTTTATAAATTATATAATGTTCATGTTGTTTCGGTTGAATCGACTACACACTTTGATCGCTCAATACTGAAATTTTACATAGTGTATGTATTATAAGGCGTATTTAATGATTTATCGATTTAGTAAAATAGTCTTTCCATTTGTATAATTTGTAAAAAGTAAATTTACCTGTCAAGAGTCTTGAATCTTGAATCAAGGCACTCCTTAGAGTCCGAGAAAACTCCGTAGTTTTAATCCAAAACTAAATATATTGCAAACAAAATTTAGGTCTAATATCTATCTCATAGGAGACGGCCCACTATCAATTTCTTTAACGTTAATAATTTATTGAATAACGACAGAGATACACTAATTTAGCAATAGATCAGGTGAATGGAGCTACAAAGCGAAGAAAGATAGTCAAGACTTTTCTGCAGGGTTTGTTCTTATCTTCTCCTTTTATCTCATCTCTCTTTCTGTCTCCAGAACAGTTGTTGCAGATAAAGAAATATGGAAGGTGGATTGACAGGTAAGAATAAGCTGCATTTTGTTGTGTCCTAAACTGCTAAACTTGAACATCAATTTTAAAAAGTAGGTAAACTCTAAACCATTAATTAACGTGCATGGGAAACGCTACTGGTGGGGAGTCGAACTTTTATATCGACATCTAAAAAATTAAACTAAGTTTCCAACAAATCAACTTCAAAAACGCTTTCTTTGATTAACGGAATTTGCCGCACCTCCACAATCCACATGAGCTGCCCTCTTCATACCTAAGTTATAAATTTTAAATGAACCGTGTAATTGGACATGCTGTATATTACAGAACAACATAATTAAGCATATTCAAATTCCTTAATTTGTAACCGGTATGTAGCTTCTTGTTAAGATATCGGACACCTATATTGACAAATATCACCAGCTCACATCGTCGCAGTGTAATTACACAAACGACACGTTAGATCTATTCTCAAGAATGAATAGTTGGAAAAAGCTTCCCTCGAAATAGCCCCACTAGAAAGTTCTGGAAAGAGGGACTGAGGGACCGGAAATCTTATTCAAAACGTATCGCAAACTGCTGTAATCAAATTACAAATTCAATTTTCCCGAACAAGATTTACCGGTTTTCGGAACTATAAATGAATCACGCTCGTATTATGCAGAATTCGCGTCCCTTCATTACACTTTTTCTTTATTCAGGATTTTCTTGTTTTTCTTTGCTCTGTGCTTCGGTAGTTAACAGCACTTTAACGTAAAGCTTACTTGTCGACAACTAAGCTAAAAATGACAACAGGTACAGATAAAAGTGTCCTCTCATTTATGAAACAGTACAATTGCTTGAACAAGGTGTCGATCGTCGTTCAACATAAGTTCCACTCACTAAAATAACAAGGGGAGACTTTTTTAAATTTTCCAAATTTGCATTTATTGTTCTTCAAACATGACTCCCTTGCTAACAATGAGCTCGCACACAGAGACACTGCGCGCAGAGCTGTCCCGGAGGATGATGTTCATGGACGGGGGTATGGGCACCATGATACAGAAACTAGAGCTCAAGGAGGAGGATTTTAGAGGTATTTTTCGTAAACAGTCTGTGTTTTGTCGAGTTTTGGTAATAGATAAATTTAAAATCTTGACAAGACTATTGTAATATAAGACTTTTAGACCACCTTTACACAAGACCACTGTTATGCAAATAGTTCGAGGAAGCTGATTATTTATATTTAATTTACATAGATTCAGTGAAAATATTACTTCCCAAATAAGAACTCTCTATCATGAACTGGAGCTTAAAAGGGAAATTTTCAATATTATATATTTTCTCTAGAAACTTCTAGAGATGAATTCTATTTGATAAAGTATTCTCTAAATTCTCTAAATGACCTGCTCCTCAGGAGATCAGTTTACGGAACATCCCTGTCCCCTGATAGGCAACAATGATCTTCTTTCCATTACTCAACCTCATCTCATCAAGCAGATTCACAAGGTTAAATTCTTATTTCTACTACTGCAGTTATTGAGTATTTACCAGTTGCAGATATTTTCCAGTAACAGTTATTTCTCCGTAACAATTATTCACCAGTAACAGTTATTTACCGGTTGCCATAACTACACAGTACATGAGCTACACAGTTTTATATTCACAGTAACTTTGCAGGATTACTTGCTAGAAGGAGGTGCTGACTTTATTTCTACCAACACTTTCAACTCAACCAGCATTGCCATGGCGGATTATCAGATGGAAAATATGGTACAGTTTCTTAAATTTTACTTACCAAAAAACGGTATTTTTGGGGAGAGTTCACAAATCATTTACATCACGTGAGAGCTTGAAATCACTTGAAAGAAGCTTGAAATCACTTGAAAGCTTTATCGTTTATACGATATTGATTAAATTGTCCCATCAGATTTACCAGCTGAACATGGCGTCAGCTAAAGTAGCAGTGGAAGCGGCACGAGAAGTTACGCGCGAGACGGGGAAAGTCCGCTACGTTATCGGTGTTCTGGGTCCCACGAACAAGACTCTGTCTTTGTCTCCCAGTGTGGAGAACCCTGCTTTTAGGAACATCAGTGAGTAGCGAGATATAGCCTGATATAGCCTGGTGTAATAGTGCTCGTGTGTATTGGGTCTTGTATTATGTAATGGTGTTCTAGAGGAGAGGCATTTGCCTATGCAATCTTCTTCGGTCGACTCAGCCGAATGACCGGTAAACGATGATTGAATGTTAAATGAGGAGGGTCTCCGTTAAAAGATCTGGAATCTTCCAGGAACCCCTTCAGTATAACTGTAAAAACTTGGGTACAGGAGTAACAAAATACAAAAAAAGAACTTGGTGTCCTAGTGTGTATTTTGTCATGTAATGGAGGAGTATTTTCACTACGTATCGTTCTTATTATGTAGTTCAACATGAGATAGCAAGAAATCATCACCTAGTTCGTTATTGTGCGCAATAAGTACATTATATACAAGTTGTGTGTTGTGTAAATACAATATTGCACTCTGTACAGTGTACAGTGCGTGTTCCTCTGTTTGTTAAACTGCGCTCGATAGAAAAAAGGTATTTTTTAGGAGGGGTCGTAAGTTTTTTTGCATCATGTGACAGCCATTGACCACTAAAAAGTCAGGTTCGGCCAATCAAATCAAGCAACGCTATCACGTAATATTAACCCGCTTCCCAGAAACACTTTTCTCTTCAAGTACAAAATATATCTAACAAAGCCACACATTGCAGCGTTTGACGAAGTGGTAGTAGCCTACACAGAACAAGCCGCTGCCCTGCTAGACGGTGGGGTGGACATCCTCATGATGGAGACGATATTCGACACTCTGAACGCCAAGGCTGGTCTATTCGCTGTCAGCCAGCTTCTCGAGTCAGAGAAATACAGGCATCTCGATGTCCCGATCTTTGTAAGAGCATGTTAAAATTTCATCTAGTTTATAAAGTAAAGGGTTCATCTTAAGGGTAGTGAAAGCTGTTTAATTAAAGAATGCCATTCCTTTCAAATTCCATGCGCAATAAAGCACAGTACCTATCTTAGCACAAAGGGACAAACAACCTTAAGAATGAACTTGTATGAATGTAACATTAAAATGTATGAATGTAACATTTATACAACTGTTGTCTGCTTTACTACTTGCCACCTTTACAGGTGTCAGGAACTGTTGTAGATCTCAGTGGTCGGACTCTCTCTGGACAAACTGTGGAAGCCATGGTAACCTCACTCACACACTTCAAACCTCTCTGTATGGGACTGAACTGTGCCCTGGGGGCTACCGAGATGCGACAATTTATTCGGGAACTAGGTTAGTTGAACTTTGTCTTTCAGATATGATAATATCAGGAGTTTCAGTGTGCTTTCTAACGAGAATTCTGCCTGCTTTTAACGAAATGTATTGCCATGTGATATAAATTTAGTTTTTTTTAATTAGATGTCTTCCAGAAAAGTCTTATCATATTAGAAAGACTGAAAATATCAAAACCACCTCGGCAGGGGAATTTTGTGACACGTTTGTGAGCTGTTACCCTAACGCTGGACTACCCAACGCATTTGGGGGCTATGACGACACCCCAGAACAGATGGCTGAAATTCTTCAGGTTCTTACTGGCTACGTCCTTACATCTGTTTTACATTAATTTCTCTTTAACTCTGCATCACTATGAATCACTCTTATTCATTTAAGTCTTATAATTTAAGTGCATCGTCTAATCAAACCATACATTGTATCAGCATTATCACTTAAGTGGGACTGGCGAGCTAATCTTGTTACTCAGATTAAGCAAGACTTACGATTTAAGTAATCCAGTAAATGTACGAATTATAAGGTAACTATTGTATAGTTAATATTTCATGTTCCCTCCCCATGCTATAATAAAATTTTCCAGGAATGGTCTACCTCTGGGCTGGTCAACATTCTAGGCGGATGTTGTGGAACTACTCCGCAGCACATCCGCGCTATAGTTGACGCTACCAAAGACGCGCCTCCGCGAAAACCTCACTCCAAGCTCGGAACTTTTAAGCTTACTTTGTCCGGTAAAATACTCCACTTATTTGATTTTCTCCTATTTATCATTGCTCTAATTCGGATTATTGGCATTCTTCGGAATTTTTTCCTCGTTCAAAGTTTTTCTTAATTTAAGTTTCTAGTATTATTGTTTAGTAAAGTCTGTTCTGTCTTAGGCCTGGAACCAATGCTGGTGTTTCAAGAAAGTAACTTCATTAACATCGGCGAGAGATGCAACGTCGCTGGATCTTCCGTCTTCAAAAAGCTCATCATGGCCGACAAATTCTCCGTAAGTTTTACACATCTGTGTTTTATCTCTAAAATGACAAAATGTTGTTTATGAACGGGCCCGACCAAAGACTAGGTGCTTTCCGTAGTAGAGTATTTGGAACGGCCACTGCTAGTTCTTATTTAAACATTTTGAGCATGCGATAACGTATAACGCAATCTGCTTTTTTATGTTAACATTTGCGCAATTTCAACGCGCACTAAGGGCGCGCGCTAAGAGCGGAGCTATATTTCTGAATCATGCCGCACAGAACTTACACTTCTGTATGCGTCATCTTAGTTAAATATCTTATGTTCAGAATATGCCATAGTGGTGTTAGTTCTAAAACACGCCACCGGTTTGATAACGTCATGCCACTTCAGGACGCGTTAGAGATAGCTAAGAAGCAGATTGCCGAAGGAGCACAGGTCCTCGATCTGAACTTTGACGACGGTATGATCGACGGAGAAAAGGCTATGTCACATTTTGTTAATCTCATAACTTGTGAGCCTGATGTTTCTAGAGTGCCACTCTGTATAGACTCATCCGACTTCAAGGTATTTTCTTTCTTTCTTTCGCAGACCGATCTTCCAATTATACAGGTGAATGCGATAATTGGGTTCAAAAATATTGGATTGATTGATAGGCTGCACTTTTAAATTTGCATAAGTAGACTTATCTTCTCCCGCATTCTAAATATTATCATGTGTTTGTAAGAGCCCTCCTAGTGGAAGGCTATCTAAAAGATGTGAGTCTGATCTCTGAAGAGAACAGTACCACATTAGAACTTAATCTTACCTCAAATTATTTGTATTAAAGTAGTTGTTGAAAGTATTAAAACTATCGATAGCTCGCTTCCTACACTACTTATCTCTCATACTGAACGTATCCTATTTGTAAACGACCTGTGTTACAAGATCTAAACGTGCTGCTCGAGTAATAAGCTCACTTAATGGGACATGTGATGGTCACGAGGTTGCAAAGCAGCACACCTGACAGGCTCATGTAACGTGATAATTGATTTTACATTAGTGGCCTTATAAGGAGTGTAATTGGGTTTGTAGAGAGCTGGTAAGCTTGCTGCACAGGTGCAATGTATCTAGTAAAGTAATTATTTCTGGTATTAGAGGATTCGAAAAAGGTATTTTACAGTGATATTGAAGGTTGTTAACGATTCATCCCTAAGTTTTTCTCGAGGCCAATGTACTTATGTCACCGCATTTACAAATGAGAATGAAAAAGGCACTCCGATAGGAAGTTGTGGATTTTGAATTTTCATTTTTTCAAAGTTAAAACAAATAATCTTGTGTCCAAGACTCATTTTAATCGTTCAAAGCGACAGAATCAATTTGTCGCATATAAATCGCTGTAACAGACAAAATTACTGCTGACAACAACAACTTCAACAACTTGAAACCTCAGGTAATAGAAGCTGGTCTGAAATGTACACAAGGGAAGTGCATCGTCAACAGTATCAGTCTTAAAGAGGGAACTGAAGACTTTCTTTCCAAAGCGGCGACGGTCAAACGATACGGTGCCGCGGTTGTTGTGATGGCTTTTGACGAGCGAGGACAGGTAAACTGTAAAGACTGACGAGAACAGAAAATTGAAGATTTATCCGCGTTGTAAGAAACATGAAATTGATAATTTACTCACGTTTATCCAAGTTCCAAGACGATGTATGACGCACTACTGATAGAAGATTCAATCCTCGAAACACTATTCAGGCGGACAATTTCAAGCGAAAGATAGAAATTTGCAAGCGATCCTACGACCTGCTAGTAAACGAGGCCGGATACAATCCAACAGACATTATATTCGACCCCAACCTTCTGACCATCGGAACCGGGCTTTCTGAACACGCTGAGTACGGCAGGGACTTCATCAGGGCTACCGAGTGGATAAAGGTAGGGTAGTACAGTAGTAGTAGTACAGTAGTAGTAGTAGTACAGTAGTAGTAGTACAGTAGTAGTAGTAGTAGTAGTACAGTAGTACAGTAGTACACTAGTAGGGACCAAATGTGGTTTTCTCTCCCTTTGCCGTACAAAGCATCTAACCGTACTTTTAATCTTTATGTTCAAATACTACTAGAAGTTATTATCAGCCTCATTCCTCATGGTCCCATCGTTCAAAGTTGCGAGATTTCTTTTAATGAGCTGCTCGAAAACTCGCATGAATTCTCGCTGAGTTCGCGCCAAACAGTATAAAAACGTTTCGTTTTCAGAAAAACTTGGAAGGTGCCCACGTGTCAGGAGGGCTGTCTAACTTGTCATTTGCATTCCGTGGAAACAGAGTCATACGAGAAGCCATGCATTCTGTCTTTCTGTCTTATGCCACCCAAGTAAGAGTAAATTCAAGCTTTCCAGCTTACAAAGCATTATTTTCAGCTTGCGTTAATGCATGTGTTATTTATTTGCTTGTATTATTATATTTTTCCGTCTTATGCCACGTTTTTATCGATAAAGTGATCGACTTTCGTTTCTAATTATAATTTCGTAGAGGCCAATGAGGTCTGGTAAGGCAGTATTTAAATTTGGTCTGACGACAATTAAGACAAGTTTTTTATAAAACTTTTTATTTAAGGAAACTTTAAGTTACATAAATGTATGCATTTATTAAGTTAAGAAATAGATTTTAAAAAGTCTTATCTACAACACGTGTAACACTTAAACACTATTTGTAACTGTATACCGCAATTTCAAGTATCATAAAATTGAAACGAATCATTGCACGAATCTTTGAAAATCATTTGTTGAGTTTTAAAAATCCATAATAGAAAACTCCTATTCATATGATCAATGTCATTTAAGTTGCACGGTACGTCAAAATGAACTTCGCATATTTTCGTTTTCTCTGAAACGTCTAGCTGACCGTTACTGTTACCGGGTCTGACACGTGTTCAATGCCATCTTCAGTGTACACCGCTCTGCGGGAAAACGCCATCATCAAATTCGAACTTGGTTCCATAAAATTATCATTGTAATGAAAATTATAACTCGTGCAAGTCCGAAATTCTCAAACTTTTATTCCACAACTCCCGTGGTGAAGATATCCGTGCAAAAACTATCGATCCGTAAAGTCAACTCGCGCGGCTTAGCTACAAAACGTGGGCTCCTCATAAAATCAAATATCAAGTAGAGCAGCTCAGATGAACGGATGTTTTTACTAAAACTATGTCCGGTAGGACAAAGAGTGTAAAATTGCTACAGGCTATATGGGTGCAACGATCTTCAAAATCTACTAATTTGAACGAGTTAAAGCCTATTTGTATTTTATTTAATGAATTCGGTTGCTGATACAAGTTGGTTGCTAATAAAATCTGTGTTTCCATAGCACTTGAGCCAAAGCTCTCGTGTCGAAACAACAAAGCATCCAACTTAAAGCTTTACTTTGTTATAAGTGTATACACTTACACATAGACACCAGCCAACTCAGCTTCCACCCGCCCAGATCGCATAATGTATTGGCTGTTTTGAGAAGCGTGAGGTTTGACGCAGTCCTCTGTCACCTCACCTTCTACCATCCTGCAAACCTTCACAGCATTCCTGTTTACCGTTTTCTGGAGAGAAATTGTTTCTGTTAGTAACCGTTTTGATAAAATCTAATGCTGATTTGAAAAGTTCGAAGAATTGTTATATGAAGCCCTATTAATTATTTGGACCATGCTTAGAGTTTAGGTTACTCGTGCTTTAAATTAATATCATTATGACCTTTTTCTTCTTTCTGACGACGAACGTGGGTTGACATCCCCATTTTCCGATTTTGCATTCAAGCTCCGTTGGTTGAACTGGTTTTATTATCACTGTAGAATAACGTATTTAAATAAGACCTATTGAGGAAAATTCATGAGTTTGCAATCAAACTTTCTATTTGATCGTGCGTTTTTCTTTGGCTTCAGCCATGAAATCAACGAGTTCCTGTCAGAGGATAAAGATAATTTCCCTTCCTCTTTGTTTTATATCAACTGGTAAGACAGGAAAATAAACTACTCTACCACAGTCAGCAGAGACACAATCTCTGATCTCTACTCTAGGTCCGAGAAGGCGACAGACGGCTCCTCCACGGCCAGGGGCCGGGTTGGTACACGTTCTGAACCTTCTCTGAGTTCCCGCAACTCCACAAACGCCGGAACATTCTGACCATTCTCCAAAGTCACTGTACCCTCCGTCAACTGATAATCAATACGAGTTTCAGGAATCTTTATGTTTCATTCTTGAGCAAAGTAACTCAGTAAGGAAAACGGCCCAGAGTCTAACACCCTGGAATTTGAACCATGGCCACTGACACCAGAATTTTCCTATGATCATGATCAACATGGAGTAATTGTTATTGTTGTTCGCAATCTAGTAGAGATAAATCATCTCTCCCACTTCGTTATCCTTTCTCCCTCCTCTTTCCCTCAACCTTTTCCCCTTCTATCCTCCGTCCACCCGCTTCCCTCCATCCTTTTCGCTTCTTCCGCCCCGCCTTTAATCTCAGGTCCACTGTCAGTCAAGAAGACAGCGAAGGATCACAAGATCATCCTATATCATATAATCAAATAAGGAAAAGTTGTACTTGATTTGTCCATTAATCAATGATATCTTACTTGGACAAGCACGCTTGTTACATTCTCTAGTTATAGTGCTGTCTCCTACACAGTCAGCTCCTCCGTTCGCAGGAGCGGGGTTTGTGCAGGTTCTAGTTTTGGTCTTAGTTCCTCCTCCGCACTTAACGGAACATTCGGACCAATCTCCATAGTCACTGTATCCACCGTCAACTGAAAGGTGATGCAAAGTTTGCTTTTCAGCTCTAAATGTCACTAAGATAGAAATGGTGTTCTGTTATTGAATAACTCAATAACAAGTGGCACATAGCTTACGGCGTTCCGGTGCAGCTATGAATGTCCCTAAAATGATTATAATCATTTTGCTGGTCTAATAATAAGGGTAAACCAAAAATGATTTAACCTGGTTCAATATTCCATAAAGATCAAAAATGATCAATTACACATTTTAAGACCTACCTGGGCATCCCTGTGTGTTACATTCTCTGGTTTCCGTGCTGTCTCCTTCACAGTCAGCTCCTCCGTTCGCAGGAGCGGGGTTTGTGCAGGTTCTACTTCTAGTCTGAGTTCCTCCTCCACATTCAGCTGAACATTCTGACCAGTCTCCAAAGTCACTGTATCCACCGTCAACTGAAAGGAATAAAAGTTGCATTTTTCAATCTTAAGGCTTTCCAATTATGAAGGCAAATATTTAGATAATGCCTTGATTTCTAATAAACTATGAAATCTAGATTTCAAAACTATTTTCACCTGATTAGAAAGGCTTAGAGTGGTGGCCATAAATTTCTAACTTTGTACCCAAAAGCCAGAAAATCTATTGAAATTGTTAAAGACCTACCTGGGCAGCCCTGTGTGTTACATTCTCTGGTTTCAGCGCTGTCTCCTTCACAGTCAGCTCCTCCGTTCGCAGGAGCGGGGTTTGTGCAGGTTCTACTTCTAGTCTGAGTTCCACCTCCACATTCAGCTGAACATTCTGACCAGTCTCCAAAGTCACTGTATCCACCGTCAACTGAAAAGAAAGCAAATATCAGGTCAAAGCCTTGAATTTTATGAACTATGAAATTCAGATTTCAGAACTATCTTCACCTGATAAGAGAGGCTTAGAGTGGTGGCAATACAGTGCGAAAGTTGTACCCATAAACCAGAAAATCTACTGGAAGTGTTAAAGCCTACCTGGGCAGCCCTGCGTGTTACATTCTCTGGTTTCAGCGCTATCTCCTTCACAATCAGCTCCTCCGTTAGCAGGAGCGGGGTTTGTGCAGGTTCTACTTCTAGTCTGTGTTCCTCCTCCACATTCAGCTGAACATTCTGACCAGTCTCCAAAGTCACTGTATCCACCGTCAACTGAAATATGTATTTTGGTTTTGGTTAGAGTGTATGAAGATTTTCTGTGGATAAAATTTGTTTTTTCTATTCCTCGATTTTAAATCCAGTGGACCAAGACTATAGTATGATGCTCTGGCCTCTGAAATGATGTTTGAGAAATGCAAGGCA
>JH152712.1:128990-141193 GCA_000226015.1 Mnemiopsis leidyi | reverse complement strand
GGGGTTTGTGCAGGTTCTACTTCTAGTCTGNGTTCCTCCTCCACATTCAGCTGAACATTCTGACCAGTCTCCAAAGTCACTGTATCCACCGTCAACTGAAATATGCATTTTGGTTTGGGTTAGAGTGAATGATGATTTTCTGTGGATGAAATTTGTTTTTTCTATTCCTCGATAATAAATCCAGTGGCCCAAGACTATAATATGATGCTTTGGCCTCTGAAATGATGTTTGAAAAATGTAAGGCGGATTTTCGAGGTAACATAGAAAAGATAAGACACTGCTTTTTCGATGTTTTATCGTAAAAGATTAGGCAATTTTTCAGTTTCACAATATATTGATCATAGTGTTTTACGCTTTTGAATTTTACCTTCGCATCCATTAGTATTACACTCCCTGGTTTCCGTGCTGTCTCCTACGCAATCAAGTCCTCCGTTAGCAGGAGCGGGGTTTGTGCAGGTTCTACTTCTTGTCTGAGTTCCACCTCCACATTCAGCTGAACATTCTGACCAATCTCCAAAGTCACTGTATCCACCATTTACTAATGGTTTAAGTAATTTACGTCAATGTGTTTGTTACTTATTCTATTAGCTGAAAACGCTTACTGTCTACAGCTAAATTTAGTTTTTGTCTTTTTGTTTGGGATATTTTCTTAAAAGCTCTATGTCATTTTTATGTATTAAAGCAAAACCTGGGCATTCTCTTAGTTTGCATTCTCGTTTTTCCGAATCTGGTCCAACGCAGTCAGCACCACCATTGGCAGGTGCAGGGTTAGTGCAGGTTCTTCTCCGTGTTTGGGTTCCAAAACCGCATATTCTTGAACACGCAGACCAGCCCCCAAAGTCAGTGTAGCCTCCATCGACTGAAAACGGGTTTATTGATCGGAACTTCCTCGTTTGCTAGATAGCTAAAACTGTGTGAGGTCTCTTAAATTTGATTATTCAATTATCTCTTGTATTAGTAATTTAATTCTTTGATTTTATGTGACATAATAGTTGGCGTTAACCTGGAACAACTGGAGGTGGGTTGACATCGAACTCGGCAGAGTCAGTCACTCCGTCTTTAGTTGCGGAGCAGGTGTAAGCGCCAGAGTCAGTAGAAGCTATTGTCAGCTCGAGTCTAGGTTTTTTGTTAATTGATGTAAAATAGTGATTAGGTTTTCGATTTCAACAAATTTCTTTAATCGCATTCTTTCATTAACAATATTAAATTATAGAAAAATGGGTTGAACGAGCTATTTCCTGGTTTCAATAAATTAAATTGAAGCCAAGAAACACATTAACTAAAAGAAGAGCACCGCCACAAAGGGACTCTACAAAAAACAATAAAATATCAAAACCTGCTCCTTGAAATGCCCTCTGTCACAACCTCCCCATCCCTCCGCCAGACAACAGACTTCCTGTTTACATTAGGAACGAGAAGAGAGCATGTCAATACTGCGTCTTGACCGGCTTCTAGCTGCACTTCAGGGTTCACGGACTGAAGAGTTATGAAGTGGGTCTTTCGGGCCTTTCTTCAGTGAGAATGTGGCAACAACAGTTTATCCACTGGACTAAAGTCTTCTAGTCATATCGAACGGTCGAACTAAAAGAACACTGAACAGTACAAAAACATAACAATACAAATTACAAAACAATACTGAACAAAACAAAATAATAAAAAATACTGAACAATACTGAACAATACTGAACAATACTGAACACCCGGCCCCCAATACCTGGACCCAGTCAGCTATACAGAAGGGACAGCAAACGTCGTCTCTGTACGCTACGAGATTGTCTGCCCCGCAGGTCAGTTCAGGACAGACTATATCATTGCATATCATCTCTCCTGCGTCCTCGCACGTGCAAACTTGACACGCTCCCTCGTCTCTTATCTCGTCACCGTTCTGAAGTGTACTCTTTAGCGTGGTGGTTTTATTCGGCCTCTAAAACTGCCTTCTTTAGCGTGGTAGTTTTATCAGGCCTCTAAAACTGCTCCCCTTGTGAGAATTTCTAGAAGGAACATTGAATATCTTAAGTTTTTATGGTTATAATTCAACCTTTTAATATATCTGTGGCCTTTATCCAGAAATGTTAATGACTGTTTATCCAAAAATGTTAATGTTTGATCCTCGTGTTACTTACGTTGTAAAATATTCCCTCGTGAATGCACAAACATTGGTCCGCATCCACACACTCTCCATCCTGCAAGAATTGACCTCTGGGACAAAAACATCCTCTTTGAGTTCCGGTCTGTTCAGGATCTTTGTCTAGACAGGTTGGGGTTGGAACCGGTCCGTTTGCCATGTACGTCCTGCCCTCTGGACACTCGTACGCTGGATATACATATCTCGTTTATTTGATTTTCCTGGCCGGCTTTTTGGTAGAACTAGATTACTATAAGCTTGTAACTTTTCAAGGAAGAATAGAAAACTAGAAGTTATTGAGATAGTATTATGGTAACGTTTTATGACTCACGGCAAAATTCAACAGATTGCCTCCAGTTGCTGAGATCAACTCCGTTGCTAATACATTCTTCTGCGTAATTGTCGAACTCAGGACACGCACAGGACTGCAAAAAGTAAAGATTAAGTTCTTTAAGATTTCATTTAAAATTCAAGATTCCATTAAAAATGAACAATTTTTTTCTTTAAAGTTGCCAATTCTTTCTTTTGACATCGGTAACAGAAATTCGTAGGTGGACTCTTACCCTATCGCCGAAGCAATTGCAAACTTCAGTCATGCATGTGTAGATGGTGCCACCCTCGTCGTCCCCGACCGGAATAACGTTGTTACACTGTGCAAATGGCGCCGCTGTGTAAAGGAGATTTTAATACGCTGGTCTAAGTTTAACTAACATGGCATGTACCCACTACCCAGCCTGCTAACGTAGACCGTTCCCCAATCCCAAGACCGCGGCCTTACCTTGCACCAAGCATACCAAACCTTATCCCGGCCGTTGAAGATTAGCTCAATAGTGTGATAAAGTAGCCTGCTACGTTGAATCTGAGTAGTCTAGTTGATTAGAAGTGATAGATCGTTTCATTGGGGCAATGTGCTGTATGAGAATATTGGATAATGTCCGCACCTGCCATAGTCTCGCAAACAGCACGTGCATTGTCTTTGAAGCCAGGACCTAAATCATCGCACGGATGGAAGGCGGGAGGTGGTTCAGGACAACCCGGCTGCCAGACCAAGTACCGAGCAGCGTGGGCGTTCACGTCGTTGTCGATAAACTCGTTGCTGGAATCTCCGTCCCAGATTCCACAGATACCTTCAGATACAGCTGCACACGATCCGTGTAGGTCTATCTCTACGTTGATCCATCTGCAAGATCACATCTTGTTAGTGTTTGCAGACGATCCATCTGCAAGATCACATCTTGTTAGTGTTGGAAGATGGTAAACAAAGAGCGCGTATCTCATTATTTTAATCCTCAACACATTTCCTTTGCTCTTACTGCCGTATATTATCATCAAGTTTATCATATTTCTAGTGTGATTCCAATAAATCTGTTCACCCCCTCCTGTAGCTTTACTCACCGTCCACCACCCATCATTCTTGCAGTTAGTCTTGCTGAGGGTTCTCTACCTTTGCTGTAGAGTGTGATTTGGAGCTGACCGCTGAAAATAATGTTATTTAGGTTTGTCACATTTTCATTTCAGTCACCATCGCAAATTACCATATTTAGGTTTTTTTCACAGTAGATCGTTGTAGTGTTCTTCTCATTTTGGGAACCATGGCGAGTAATGTTAATTGAATATGATCTGCTAGACTATGGTGAGTAATGTTAATTGAGTATGATCTACTGACTTAATGATAAGACCAATTTCATTTCTTACTTGTTCAAGATGGACACTATATCACCATTATTCCACTGCTTGTAAAAGGGAACTTGGACCTGCAAATATTTTACCGCATAATTAACTATCGAAAACTGGTCAGCTAGCTGCCTGCTGCTTTGCCTTTTGATTTTGGAGCACCTAGATAAAACTTTGTCAACAGGTTAGTAAATGCCGAATGAGCTAGCAATGGTTCGCATATTAAAGTAAATGCCAGGAGTCTATTTTTATTGGTAAGGTGTAATAAACAGATGTTATCGTTTAAATGACCAAATATTTTCTAAATGTCTGATGCAAATACCTGAGTATCGTCAACATGCACTGAGTATCCTTCAGAGTGAATTGCAAACGTGTGTCCTCTGAACTCCAAAGTCATTATGTCTGTGTAAGTTGGGGTTCCACCCAAATCCTTGTTTTTCAGTTTAACCTAGAATGTGGTTCAAAAATGACACACTAATTTCTCTTGATCACTTCTACGATATGAAGTAAATATCCTAAGGTTTTCTGCCAAGCCTATTTTCTCACCGTGAAATCGCCGCAACTGGCGGCCTGATAAGTACATCTGCCGTGGAAGTCATAATACGACCCGTCGAAAGACTTGTAATGAGGATCGTTGTAGCTGCGACAAGTTGCCCGGTCTAGCACGCAGACTTTGTTACAATCCTCGTCAAACCAGACCCCAGCCGTGGGGGCCGAGCACTGGATGCTCGGGTTATCTATGCAGGAGCAAGAGATTCGTCCACGTGAGTCGCATGAGCAAACCGTGTTCTGAAAAAAACGCTGGAGGTGTAAATTGGAAAATAGAAGTCTAACAGAGGTAAAAAATTAAGGTAACAGTGCTTACTGCGTCTTCTTGAAACTTATCATTTGGATGCGCCGTCTCTTTTAGAGACTTACCATTTGGATGGGCCGTGGGTATTTAGGAGATTCGCATTAAGTTTTAAATTTTCCAGGTCTTTGTAACATTCACACTTGCATCTACATGTAATTGATTTAGGAAACAGGAAGTATCGCGAATCAGATGCGGGCCTCTACAAAATGAGGATACCTGGTTGGGTTTGTAAGTAGTACCCCTCTCAAACTCAGTACCATCCTCGTGTCTGCATGTCACGGGGATTATTACAGCTACTTTGAAGTCGCAAGAGGAGGTTTTACCGTCTTTGTTGGCCTCGCATGTGAATGTTCCCCGGTCCTCCGCTCCAGCATCTGTAAACGATAGTTGCCTCCTGAAAATTTAGGGCATTTATCCTACTCTGAAATTTAGCTTGGTATTCAAAGTATTTAGAAATTGGACACGAAATTGTCACCAGATACGAGCAAAAAGTACGGCGATAAAAAAACTTACTTATTGGTAGAAAGCTGGTAATCCGCGGAATTGACCCTTTCTCCGTCCTTATACCAGAAGACATTCTTGGATGAGACCCCGGTCACGTGGATGTCACATGTGAGCGTCACAGATTGTCCTTTTCTGGTTTCCACAGAAGGATTGACTGCCTACGAGTGAAAATGATTCAGTCTTCTTATTCGTGTTTCCTCTAGTTATGGTTATGAATGGTATTCAGTTTTGTGTATAATTGTGCTAGAAATTTGAAGAACTCTAACCGTACCTTGTTTCGAAGTCCCCTAAATCCAGAAAATCGTGCATCTTCACGTTGTGGGAAATAATTTTAATTTCGGCCAATAAAGATGCTGATAAGCGCTACAACCACTTCAAGTTGTGGGAAATGATCTTGATTTTAAGCAACAAAGATGCTTACCTCGACCCAGTCAGCCAGACAGTAGGGACAGCACACATCCTCCCTGTATCCCACAAGTTCGTCGTCAGCACAATCCAGATCTGGACAACTCATTTCCTCGCATATCATCTCGCCTGCGTCCTCGCACGTGCAGACTTGACACGCTCCCTCGTCTCTTATTTCGTCACCGTTCTGAAGTGTACTCTTTAGCTTGGTAGTTTTATTAGGCCTTTAAGACTGTCCTCCTTGTGAGCTTTTTAGAAGGAACATTTTAGTATTTGTCATCATAATCGTTGGCTTCAAAAGTAATCACCGCGTCTCAAGTCGAACTCTCTTGACTTCAGGCCATACGTAAGACTTAATATTTGGTAGCAGGTGACAATCATTCTTTTCATTATGCGACTTGCAAAATTCGATTTACAATTCATAATGAAATTGTCGTGTTATCAATGAAAAAGTACAAAATATTCCCAGAAGACAAGATGGTTTTCCTAATGACATTATAATATCATTGAAATGTCATATTCATATTAATAGAAATATCAAATAAGCCACCGTCTTCCATCCCTACTCACACTGTAAAAGACACCCTCATGCAGACATCTACACTGGTCCGGCTCCACACACACACCGTCCTGGAGGAACCGTCCCTCCGCACAGAAACATCCTCTCTGTGTGCCGGTACTGGCAGGACTTCTGTCCAGACAGGAGGGGAGGGGAACTTGGCGGTTCGAGGCGTACTCCAGTCCATCAGGGCACATGTAGGCTGAGGAGGTGGAGATTGTGGGGCGGTATTTATAATACATAGATTACTGGGTAAACTATAAGCTTAATATTTGAACCCTATAATATTTATCTAGCTAAATCTAGCTGAATAAATATCAAGCTAAATCAATAATTGTAGCGTAGCTTTGTTCTGAATGACTTAATTGCTTGTTAAGAATAAAGTGTGTATCTCATCATCTCTAGACTCACGGCAGAACTCTACTTCAACCCTCCAGTTGCTGAGATCCACCCCGTTTTCAATACATTGTTGAGCGTACACCTCCAACTGATCGCATGCACAGCTCTGAAATGTCCAGGGTCAAATCGTGCCATGAAGGATTTTAAGACGGGAAATTTAGCAGTGTGCAATTAAAGTGATAAAGCACGTCAAGGTCGAAAATTACCAGATTTCAAATGATGAAGATTTTTGCATTTTCATCATTCCACTTTTTATCAACGTTTGCCGCTTAAACTTTCCCAAAAATCCAATTCTTATTCTCTTATTATCCTTTTATAGATAAACCTGAACACTTACATTGTCAAGGTTACACTGACAGACATCAGTGACACATGTGGCAAGAAGACCTTCTTTCACGGTTCCTACTGGCACTGCGTTTTGGCACGGTGTAAACGGACTTTCTGAGAGAAAACAGTATTTTGCTGTGCACATACGACGACTCTTGTTACTTCAACAAATAATTAAGTTCCTTTTATAACATTGGTTTTCTTTAATTCTCACCTGCGGCTGTAACTAGCTGGAAAAAACTTCCAGTCTATTACCCCTAGACGCACGTGACTCTTTCTCGTGATCGCTCGTTATCTCACGTGACCGTGGACATTCTCCACTCGCACTTGATCACTCGAAACTCTGGCTCATTATTGGTTGAACGTCACGTCCCACATGACATGACGCGACGCCTCATGGTGACGCCTCTTCCAAGGTCACGGTTAGCCGCCGGACGATTAGGACGATTATTAGAAAAGCGAGACGCTTGTCTGCCCGATTATCACTTAATGGCCCTGCTAACGTCTGCTCACGTCTGTGCTCATTTTACAACTGTCTAGCATTGGCTCGCAGTAGACGTTTCTTAGATCTCATTGGTCCATGCACGCCCTCGTGATCAAAAAGTGTTCACTGTGAGGATGCAGCCAAGGCTGCATCGCTCTTACTGGCTCGTTGCCCTCACGAGATAATCTAGCTCTCATTGGCTTATCACTCTCACGTGGTCTATGTCTGTAGGTAAGCGCTTTACAGCTTATAGCATACTAAACAATATAATGTTTATGTTCTAACACAAGCATCCTCATGCTTCAAGATCCATACAACAACAACTGGCCCTTAAACTCACTTCCCGTTTCAAGAATTAAATCCGACTTCACTCTCAGTACCTGTTAAAGTGTTACATATAGCTTCCGCCTCAGCTCTAGCATTAGGTCCGATCTGTTCACAAGGGTCGTAGGGTGGGGGCGGAGCTGGACAGTCCTCATCGTACTGCTCAAAGAGTTGTCCCTGAGCGTTGGGGTCGTTGTTAAGGAGATCGTCCCATCTGTCTCCGTTCCAGTTGCCACACAGCCCCTCCGTCATCCCCGCACACGAGCCGTGCAGCCAGATTTCTGCGTTTATGTAGCTGAAAATTGTAGGTTTGCTAACAAAACATCGGGAGTTTGCATTCGGACTAAAATAGAGGGCAATTTCCGAGCTAGAGTCTAAAATATAGATTGAACTGTTTCAATCTGGCTCTGTCTTTATTCCTTCCTCACCTATTTCCGTCGTTTGATCGCATCCTGACAGAGGGGTCCCTATTTTTGCTGTACAACCTGATCTCCAACTGACCGTTGTGTACAAGCTCGACCTTGTCTCCATTCGTGAACCTCTTCACATATGGAGTTTGCACCTATAACAGAGCAAGATCTTAGCGCACAGAAACATAACAATATTTATAGTGACGTCTTTAGGTCTAAATGTTAAACTCTAAATGTCTTTACCTCTAAATGTTGAACTCTTGATGTCTTTACCTCTTAATATTGAACTCTAAATGTTAAACTCTAAATGTCTTTAACTCTAAATGTTAAACTCTAAATGTCTTCTTTAACTCTGAATGTCTTTAACTCTAAATGTTTAACCTAAGATGTGTTCTCCCGCTACGTCCCTACCGGTTAAAGTTAAATGAACTATTAAAAATTGGTGTATTATGTATCTTCCCCGCTTCTCAACCTCTTTCTCGTCCTGCTTACCCTAACGCCATCAACAGTGGCAGTCGCTCTACGTCCAATGACGAATTTGTGACCCTTGAATTCCAGCTCCATTCGTTGTGTGTATCTAATGGGGCTCCTGTACAGATCCACATTTTTGAAGTAAACCTGAGAGTGGGACAATACTTAGTTTAGTCTTCAACTGATTCTAGTCCTTTACTCTGCTAGACGGTACTTTTCAGAATTACATCAAGTTTCTTTCAAGCCATCATTTGTGATTGTGGAAGAAAGACAAAGTGTTCGGGACTTTGTAATTACGCATAAATTATGTATACTAAGTTTTCGGAATCTATCGCTCTATCAAGACTTAAATCTAACCGTGAAATCGTCACAAGATAGCGCCTGATAAGTACACTGTCCATGGAAGTCGAAGTATCTACCATCGAACGACAGATAATGAGGATCTCCTGAGCTGGAGCAATATGCGGGACCTGATGAAATCAAATACAGCTCAGTTTGTTTTATCTAATATCTATCCAAATTATCATGAAGTCATGAAAAGAAATATTTTTATAAATATCATGAGTGACCTGAATGAATAAAATTCGTTCATTCATGATTCAGATGACTCATGATATCCAAAAAAGTTACTTGAATGACTTGGTGTAATTAGATCAAGCTGTCTTTGTTGTTTTCGGTGACTTATGAGTTTGATTGAAAATTGGAGATAAACCTGGGATACATCTCGATTCGCAAGTTTCTTCGTCTGTCCACCGGGAGGTTCCTCCGGGACACACTGCATTGTCTGCTGGACACCCACAGACGAAACTTCCGTCTTGTATGCACGTGCAAGTCTTCTGTGGGTTTAGGTCGTCTGTGTAGCCTTGCCCGGCCTAGAATTGAGGAAATGGAATTTAAATGATAGTAAGAAAATATCACTTGAGGATGAGATTTTGCATTAAGCAGATCAACCTTAAGTCCACCATATAGCGATTTTCTCACACAAGACAGTTGCTGCAGGGAATTTTACCTGATACCCGTTACCCTCTGTATCTACACAAACAGGAGCTGAAATGACAAAATATTACAAAAGTTAATAATCAGCCTTGAAAATCACTTGCTCTGTTATTGTTCAAATAACGAAAAACTTACGAACAAACAACATGTAAATATAACTGCCTAGATAAGATTTCAAGACATACCATATTCGCAAGAAAGTAGCACATCGTCGTCATGGTTGCCCGAAGCCGTATCCAAGGTATCAAAAGAGCACTCTGACCAGACATCAGAAGTACAAACAACGTTGCCCATGGTGACTACCCTTCCGCTCTGTTGAGATCCGTACTCCAGCCCGGTCCTCCAGGCGGTCGCTTCATGGTACCCCAACTCCCTACAGATAGCGTGAGCTGATGTTTCACTGAGATCTTCTCCCGAGACTGTACCGTCCTGGTATAGCAGCAGTCCCTCGACTTGGTGACCTGTTACGGGGTTCCCACTCTCGTCTACCAGAGCGAAATCTGGAATTTTACAAGTAGATAACAAAACCTTGTGTGCTTTCAGGATTTTTGGCATTTCAACATAACGCTCAATTAGAATCTATTGTATCATCTATTGTATCATTGTATCACTATTGTATCATAGTTATGAAATGTTTGCATAATGACCTCTCGCTTCGTACGAAAGTGTTTGTTGAACAAAATGAAAGGAAAAAGAACATTCCTTAAAGTCTTATTGCTATGTATAAGGGCATACTCTGGCACTCGAGCAGGACATCCTCGTTGTGTCCACAGTTGTGGCTCGTTAAATATGTACAAGAGGACCAAACTCCATCTTCACTACACCGAACGTCATCCAAGTTGATCTGTTTTGTCCCCTGGATAGTTCCCCATCCTCCCGCACTGGCCCAGTGGGACGCTGCCCCGAATCCCAGCTCCTTGCAGATGGCGTTGGCAGCGTTGTAGTTGAAGAAGTCATCACAGACAGTCCCACCTCCGTACAGGAGGAGACCCTCTTCTTTAGAATTCACTTCGTTACCCTCCAGGTCGACGATAACAAATCCTGTATTGTTTTTGGTATCTTGTTCTTAACTCTTAAGTTGTTTAAATTAATATAGTAATACTGTGTTTTTACGATTTTTACCAATCACTATTTTATTTGCAATAGATCTTTGCCTCATTGAATATCATCATGCATAATAGATGTTTTAAAGCTGAAAGACTGCGGAATGTAAAATGCCACGTTCCAACAGCTAAATCCTTATGATATTCTCGACGCACCATCACATGGGTAAGGGTTACATCTCCTCGTCTGGGAGGCAGCTCCCTCACAGTCTGCACCCCCGTACCGGGGGGCAGGGTTGGTGCAGGTCCTGGTCCTGGTCTGGGTGCCGGTGTCACACGCTTCCGAACACTCCGACCAATCCCCAAAGTCTGTCCAACCTCCGTCTCGTAGGGTCGCTGAAACAAAGTGTTGTACGATCCATACATTAACATACCGAGTGTAGAGATACGTACAGAGTTTTAAAAAATTTAGTTGCTACGAAATTATAGATAACTGCTCTTAGCTTTTCTAGAGTATTTTTTCGCCCAGTTTATCCCTTGACGTGCTCCTAGTCCTATTGAATCTCTTAAAACGCATTTTTACCTAGTTCACAAGAAATGTGAACATCCTCATGATGATTGCAATTGTGAGTCTCTGAGTGAGAGCATTCAGTCCAGACGTCTGAACTGCAGGCTACATCATCCAAACGAATAGCTCTGGCATCCTGTTGGACGTTGTAGAAGTACCCGTTTCTCCACGACAATGCGGCGTGGAAACCCATCTCTCGGCAGATTGCGTCTGCTGAACTGTCGCTGAAATAGTCGTCGCATACTGTGCCGTCCTTGTAGATCAACAGTCCCTCGCCCTCGTCAGTAACACTGATACCGTTAGCGTCTACTATGTCGAACGCTGCGATGTGTGCTTGCTTCAGAGTTTAGATCTCAATGTTTAGATAAAGACTTCTATTTGTGCGGCGCTGCGGCCTGTGTATCTTATTTTCATGACGAATATTAGAAAGGATAGAAACACACTTACTATAACAGTGTAAGAAAACGTCGTTGCTATGACTACAAGAATTCGATTCTGACAACTCGCACGATGACCAGGCAGCCGAGCTGCACCTAACACTTCCCAGGGCGATATCTCGGCCGTCCTCCTGGCTTGGACCGCTTCTCCACGATTTGGCTCCGTAGAATCCCATCCTGCGACAAAGAGCGCTGGCAGATTGGTCTGAGAAACCAGTGTCACAGACGGTTCCTGTCTTGTAAAGCAGAATTCCTTCCTTCTGTCCTACTATTGGCTCTCCCTCGTCATCAACCAGTGTAAAATCTGAAACAGATTGGAACGTTATCGTCTGAAGCAGTAGGTCCAAGTAATTGTTTTGAGAACACACACACACACACACACACACACACACACACACACACACACACACACGACACGACACACACACACACACACACACACACACACACACACACACACACACACACACACACACGACACACACACACACACACACACACACACACACACACACACACACACACACACACACACACACACACACACACACACACACACACACACACACACACACACACACACACACACACACACACACACACACACACACACACACACACACA